>CM031579.1:13193816-13495743 GCA_018467065.1 Ephestia elutella | reverse complement strand
CTTCAGAACCAGAAGTTCATCATGTAGGTTTGTTCATACATATTTGTTTTAGGTGTTATATGTTTAGTTTACAAGATATTGTACTTCCCGTTTTCGATTTTATATGATTTTAAAAATGGCATTTACTCTTTAATGTATAGACAAACACGATCGTTAAATTTGATTATATAGAAGATCTATATCTTGCGAGGAAAAATTAAATTATGGCCCTTTATAAAACCATAAAGTCCAGCTCTGTAGTGGGATTTTATGGTAAATGTTACCTTATTTATAACAAAATGTTGTTTGTTTTTGATACCTTCGAGTATAATAGTATTACTATTAACACTGTAAAGTAGTAGCAAGTAAATAAACTCCACAAAAAAATATAAAGAAGTTAAATATAAAATTAGTTAAATATTCATGGCAATTTCGATGTCTATCAATTTATCATTTCAATTTATTACAGCAATTATGTATCGTCGTGACAATTGGCCTGTGGTGTGGCCCTAGAATAGCACCAACCCATCTCTTCCCGTGGGTGTCGTAAGAGGCGACTAAGGGATTAAAAACACCGGAGGATGGGCAGCAGCATCTTTCCGCGTACTATGCCATCACACTGCGATCGCCAACCCGCCTGCCAAGCGTGGCGATTACGGCAAAACCCCCCACGGATAAAATCCTTGGGGGAGGCCTTTGTCCAGCAGTGGACGTCTTTAGGCTGAGAGAGAGACTATTAACACTGTAAAGTAGTAGCAAGTAAATAAACTCCACAAAAAAATATAAAGAAGTTAAATATAAAATTAGTTAAATATTCATGGCAATTTCGATGTCTATCAATTTATCATTTCAATTTATTACAGCAATTATGTATCGTCGTGACAATTGAAATGGGTTTGATGTCAACATTCTTTTAATCATTGGATTGCAAACAATTAAACGCTACTTGCGAGATACTAATGATTTATGTTTTCCTTCAATTGCTTATTCAATAATCATTACCGATACAGTAATATCAATAATGTTACCACATTAAGGTTTTAAAGCTTATTATCGAGTACAGTCCACTTCTCAGAATGTAAACAAGCTTCAAGGATGTCTATCCTAGTTTTTGCAACTCCTGGTAATCTAAAAAAATATTGTTTATCTTTACTCGTGTTCGCTTCAGCTGATCGACTCGGAACTTTATTATTTAAATACCTATCTTGTTTTGCGGCCTCTGTTATTCTATACTGCGGATTCGGTTTCGATCATTTTTCATTTCAGTTTTGTTGAATGTCAATATCCAATATTCACTCACGGACCACTCAATCCATTACCTGTGTGATAACTTCTGAATTTGGATGAATTTTACAGTAATTTAGCCATAATATTAAAGGAAATCATTTCCGTTTTATTTTATACATAGATTATTATCTAGATACATTTTGTCAAAAAAGTTGTACTTACTAAAAATTTATAACAAAACCTCATGTTTAGTTGAAAAATTTAAATTTTTGACATAACAAAACACACGGTTTTTATAAATATTTAAATCTAAGCCACTTATTGGTATTCACGCTACACGAAACCGACAAATGTTTTGTGAAATTACGAGATAAAATTATTGTAAATGTTTTTTTTTGCTGTGTCTATTATTTCTTTATTGTTTTTTTTAATTACCAGTAGTTGCATTCTTTGAGGAAGCGCTTACTGCGCGTTGCTGCTTTCTATTTCTCTATATTTGGCAGACTTAATGAAATCAAGTTTGAATCCACCTATAAAATCTTCATTTCTAACATGGGTTGCATCATCAGCTACGTCATGATTACGAGGTCCAATCAATTTGGTCAGCCCGCATGTAATGTCTGCGAGAAGGTCGTAAACATTCCCACGTTGTCTGTGAACTCCATTGCGTCCATTTTTTGTCTACATTCGAATCGTGTTATACTAGGAATGAATGGCATAAAGCTCTACTTCTACGGTCTAAGAGCCGAATATGCAGCAAAATACATTTTGAGTAGGTATACAGTTCTTAATATTCGTGTTGGCTCTTGCTCTCTCTACGTAACAATGCTAGAAATGGAAGTTAGAAATATACCGATCTTGTTATTTGTTTATTCATCATTAGAAAAATAGCCAAAATCCAAGTCTGAAGTTTTTTTTTTAAATAGAGATTGAGTGCGTTTGATCTCAATCTTGCCTGATGGGAAGCATAGGTGAGGTCTAGGGTGGTACACGCAAACTCAAAATATGCCTATTTACTCTTGCCTTGAAAACCCCTAAATTATATTTGTCAGGATGGTCGTAAAGTCAATAAAATATACTTAGGCAGGACTATGATCGAAGTTCAGCATCATTGCAGAAGGCGTGAGGTCTTTAAAAACTCACGGTATGTGTGGTCAAAGTGTGGTTAGGATTCCGTAATTCATGCATTTTGGAACCGAAGTCGTGATCTTTGACACGTTTTGTGATGTCAGCAGATGGACACGCGCTGGCATATCAAAAGGCTTTTTTAACAAACGAACATTATTTTAAGATAGGTAGAAAAATTGATGTTTGCAAAGTAAATTGACATATGTTTTTAAAATATTTCATAAAATAATATTTAATATGCTTCAAGGTAACATTCCTATATAAATAAGTACTTCCCTAAATACAAGTTTCATGAACAAGTTGTTTGTTATCATGTCGAATTGGCGTCATTTGTCATATCATGCCGCATTTTTCCTTTTCGTTTGCATAATAATGAACTTGATATTATGCACTAACGTCACTATTGCATACGAAATTTATTATCTTGCATTTAAAATCTCCAACGTTTGAAAACGTTTTCCTCAATTAATGCATAAGCAACCTCTTATCCGCGAATGTCTTCCTGGTTATTGCATTTAATATTTTCCAGATAATATACGGATATAACTCAATGCATGTCAATTCAGAAGATCGCGTTACATGCAACCGTAAAATACACCGCAACATATAATTTTGCACTAACGTTAATAGGTTTTCTATCTAGAACGCTCAGTATAAGAGCTAAATTTGAAGGAAATGCGTCTAGTTTTGTCATGTAAACAACTGGGCTGAAGGTAATGTGAGAATGCGAACAGACGACAGCAGAACGTAGTTTGCGGTCCAGGAATACGATATAGCTGCTTTGCCTGCTCTATCGATTTCATTACATTAAATTATTCGTCATAAATTCGAGTATTCAATCTTGTTTCAAGCAGGTAATTTATTACTTCTTTGTTTTCTATTGCAGCCTTTTTGTGTATGCATATTATGTCATTTGATGCATCTCTATTTCTTATAGTTACAGTTCGTTCATTAGAGTTGCTCATCATCTTTGTTGTACTTATTTTATTGCAGTTAGTTGTCTTTGCTAATACCAACAATATTATTCATGCATTAGTGTTGTGTTTGTACCTGTGTTATGTATGACTACTTGCTGATAAAATTTTACATAACTTCAATTTGACCGAGCGAGCGAAGCGAGCGGGCTATAATTCAAGTTGGGGCGAAAACACATTGTTTGTATGTTTGTTCCGCGTTAACTCTCGAACCGTTGAATTAATTTCGATGATATTAAGAATAGTTTAGCAAATCCATAGAATTTTTAAGTTCGTTGCGCAACATAATCGGTTCAGCCATTTTTGAGATATATGCATATTTATGAAAATAAGTATTGCTCTATAACTTTTGAACCGTATTTTTAAAATAATAATCGCGAGGTCTAAGTTCGCGGCGAACCACTAGTGTAAATAAATATTACGTTAGGGTATTTAATTTGGCTTCATATCCTTGTATTTGTGGTACATGTCACATATGAGTACATAAAATTTTGACATGATTAAGTTAAAGAATTATGCAAATTTTACTGTATAGACTTGTCATCAGTCAGTTATTTTTTTTTTCATTGAAATAAAGACTAGGACAATATAAATAAATTAGTAGGTGTACCACTTGGTAGGCGCTGATGACCGCATTCCGCACTGCGCCGACTATTCCGAAAGTAGAGCAAGCATCCGTTGAGCACCTATAAGATTTGCCTTGCTATGTGATTGCTACCTCTTATTTACTTCGTGCCTCCTAGTAATTTACTTACTGCTCGGATTCATAAACAATAGTACTAGTAGTTTGTATTTTAGCTGGTAGTTTGTTGGCATTTGATTTGACAATAGTTTGACTTTAAGTAAAGTACAAGACCCGAAGGAAATAATTTTATTTATTTACTTCATGATAATGTATGTCCATGCAAGTCATTGAATTGAATAGTGCATCGCTCGAATAAATAGCAACTTTAAATTCATGAATGAAATCGTATCCATTGTTGAAGGATTTATGCATATTGATTTTCCCAATGTTCTGGTTTTGTAGTGACTTTTTGACTTTTCCGGTCGCTACTGCATAATAATATTTATAATTTGATTCGAAACTTCCAAAAAATATCTTTGTTTCGATTTTAGCCAGGAGCACATTTCTTTGTTCGGAGAGTTTGTTTCATTTATCTTATTTGAAAACTGTGATTCATCATTATCTTCCTGAACTTGGTCTTTCATTGGACGATAAACGTATGCAACGCCACTGGAAACGTCTAGTGATTCATTCACGTGCGTTGTACGTACAATAGCATCAGTATCAGTATCTGTCGGTGTCGTATCATTTATCTCCCCATCAATATATGTCGCTGTTTTTACCGATGCGGTTGTTATGTTATACTTATGTTCTCTTGGTATGTCTACGTATAAATACATCATATGTCCTGGGATCTACGTTTGCTATAATGATCGTTGTGACATTTCAGCACCTGATAAAAAAGATTATAGTCTTGCAGTTCCGATGTTTCATTTCTTCTGTTTGAGTTTTTTGTTATTAAATTTTTATGAGCCGAAGTTCTCTTTTACCATGTTTTTAGGTATCCAATTCAGTTTACTCATTATGGTCCCAATCAAAACTTACGCTCGATCGAAATTTCGATGAATTCATATAGAATTACTGTAGGACATTGACCTGGAGTTGGCAAATAATGCACTTTGTGTCGAATGAATGCTATTTGGAACAGTAAACAAAAGATTAGCAACGTAAACAAACATTGAGAACGAAGTTCAAATGTACTTGTGGCCTGTTTAATTTCGTATTATTGGGATTAGCTTTGGAAGTTCTCTAACTGGTTGTCCTTTGTATAGAATTGGCAGACAAAATATCTTACAAAATCTTCTTTTGATACCTTTTGTCATCGATTGGACACATTATTTTTGTCCATATCCTTCCCTCACACATTTTGATTGTATTCATAAAGTCGTATCTTATTTTCGAACACATTTAAATAAACAATTTGGTATTATTGATATGTTAAAAAATCAAGACCTTGGGATATAGTGACTCATAAAATTGTTTCAAGAGTAGACAATAAAGTGCAAATATTGCATACAATAAAGACCAGCACAGTTGAACCAACAGCAACATATTGTTACGATTGACGTCAAAAACTAATTTACTAAAGTATTCACATTGGATCTTACAACTCACACACTTGCACCTTTTTTTAGATATCTCACACAAACAATATCCTTGTATTATGCTAAAACTGTCAAATATTTTACCTATTTGTTTTTAAAATCGAAGTTTTAAATAGACAGACACTATAAATAACTTGGTAAAGTTTTTACGCACAATAATATGTTATGTAGTATTAGAAATATTAGTAGTACGTTTATGAAATTCCAATGTGGATACTGGTCGAAATATGACAGTGTGGTGGAGGCATGTGATGTGTGGGAATGATAATAAACCGCCATTCAGGGTTAATTACTTGTAGCTTAGATAAAGATCCGCACATTTTCAAAGAAGAACATGTGTCGATAATACAAAACAACCCAACGAAATAGTTAAAAGTTTCTCAAAGAGAGAAGCAATGCGGTTCTTATTTACAAAAAAGTCACATAACGTATTGGAAATTGGTATAATATTTTTGCCTCCACCACTGTTATCGATAAATATGTAACAGAAACCTTTATTTCAGATAACTTTACGGTCTTATCGTTACTAAACCTAATAGACATAAGATGGAACGTAACAAATCGAAAGTGTTTCGGTGGTGTGCTTCCTACAACAGTGATCTAATATTATTCTAGTGTTAGTGCCCAAAGTCTGATCTTTAGACTGCGTTAAGTTATTTATTATAGTTAGTTTTATATACTGTGGATTATGCTGATTAACACGTTCTTGGACACGGAAGATTTCGTGTATTTATACTATCCAGAAGATGAGCCCGCCCAAAACCAGGGGTGTGGCGCAGGGGCTAGATTGGCCTCTAAATATCCGCCAAGACCTCCATCTCCAGAATATTCTCAGGTTTGTATGAGCTTTTTTTACTCTTGATAAATGTTAAATGAGATTTCTCAAGTCATATGAACATCTGTTTAAAGTCTAGTTCCTATGTTTGCATCTTTATGACGCTATTGTTTACGGGTATTGTGTTTCCATTGATTGTAGTTTAGCAAGGTTCTCGTGAACTGTCATCTGAGAACATAACAATGTCTATTAACTTATTATTGGTACTAAAATTCTAGCAGACTTCTTAGAATTTTATTTATGATGTAGATAAAAGGAGACTTAACCTACCTTACGGTATCGAAACTAACCAAGAAATGTTCCCTTCAAATTCACTCTTCATACTATCGAGAGAATGTTTCGTCACAGATAATGTCTTTTGTCCTCTTTTGTCAACAAAGAGTGTTGTGTCAAGTCCTTTTACTTTCCTTGCATTGCAAGGTTAATCCAATTTAGCTAACGGTTCGGACATGGTTCGGACATCCTTCACCTTGAAGACGTAATTGTCTGGCTTGGCTTGTACTCCCTCGCGTATCCATTCAGGGGGCGGAGACCCTACCAAAGTATCTAGATTCATTATTTCTATAACTATAACTAGCGACGATTCACGAGTTAGTACTACTACTAACTTGCGAAAAGCAAACTCGCAAAGTATTTCACTGAAATTTTTACACGAGTACGTTCGTGTAAAAATTTAAATGAAATACTTTTGTCAAAATTCTTAGATTAAGCACCTGCAGATTCATTATAAATCCTTATTATAATTTCGGATGCTCATTGAAAAAAATGTCTTCAAGTAAAACAATGGACTTTGCTCGTGCATAAATTATAAATAATTACGCACGCCACGCTTCTTTTTCAAGGAGACTACTTGCATAAATTACAAACTTTGAAAACTAATTTGAATTCTGGGGATATAAAAACAATTAGGCTTATCTGGTTTCTTTAACGACAAAGAGAGGATAAGAATGGGAATCAAGGATGATAACGCGATTATAATTCTTTTGTTCAAAAATTTCTTGAGTCTGAGTTGATGAAATACTTTTATGTTAGAGATTTCGATAGTTTAAAAGTCACCAAAACTTTTCATAAAAATATTACCTTATAGCTTTTACAAGAGGCTGATAGATCCTGCAGAGTCTTTTACAAAATCTGAGTGATATTTTCGAAATTTTTTATGCAGCCCATGGTAGGGACTACGGACTGCATTAACAGTAATCAACGTTGTGGTTGGTTATTGGCATTGTGTTGTGTGTGGCTGGATCGTGACTCATTCCCTTAGCATGCATTGGACTGGACCATATGTTGAATGATCGTTAGCTATATATTCATTGTATGTAGTACATATACCTCGATGATTGTATGCAGCTGTCTTGCTGTTTGCTTACTGCAGATAAAACTTTATTTTTGGTTAGGGAACTGACCAACTTCGAGCAGTCTACTGGATTGACTTTTTTGACATCTTGTCATTTGTTTTACACTCATTATTTTCAACAGACTTCCCAAAAAAGGAGGAGGTTATATGTTTTGATGTATGCATGTTTTTTTTTATGTATGTTCGCCGATTTCTCCGCCTATAGTGGACTGATTTCCGAAATTATTGTTTTATTCGCAAGAGTTTATTCCCAAGTTGGTCCCATTTTAACCACGTTAGAATCTGTACGGTAATCTTAAAGATACCTAACAAAATATAAAAGTTCAAACATTGGATTATAGAGCAAAAGCCCGCGACAGCATGCCCTTCCTTATTTTATGAAAACTCAAGATTCTCTATGCATGTGCCCAACACAGAAATAGCGATTAGCGACTATAAAAGTTGAATTATGATTTCTTAGGCAGATAATTTGTAGCAATCATATTTAAAGTGGTAGCTTAATTTCCTCAAAGTATTGGCATGCTACCTACTGAATGAGGTGAAGGCGGTGCCAAATTAAAAATTAAATAATCTAAATTAACATTAGAATCATGTATAATTGAAATGCCTAATATCCTTACTCCTGCACTTGGCGCCGACTTCACCTCATTCAGTAGGTAGCATGCCAATACATTTTTCTTTTTGATTAATCTGCCTATTAAGTTATTTCATGATTTTAAGTTTAACAATGGAAGTCGGTTCAATTTTTTGGGATTTTTTTTTTATTTTCTTTATTTAAACCAACAGTGTATTTATTATTTTTTTTTGAAATATATATTTTTAAATATTTTCTTATCATTAATGTTGTCTCGATATCAGTCTTTTTACTTAAGATTACTATCATTGCGACTTTAAATTACTGTTAACACATCACAAATAACTGTAACATCTCCTAACTGGATTTGAGATAAGTGCGCACTGGCACAGGCATGCACCGGAAGCCTCGCTCTATTGTTGTAGCAATGAAGATGGACACAGAGCGAGACAGCGCTATTCCAAAATCTACTGCATCATCTCCCATCTCACTTTGGGCTTGGAGTAAAGTCGAAACAAGCATGTCTCAGCTCAGCAGCTCTGAATGAGCCTTTCAATTGCATCAGGCAGGCGGCCTCACGGAGGGTGAACGACTCGGAACGTCATAGATCATTCATAACATTCTCATTCATAAGACGTAGGCAGGATAACTTAATATACAAAGATTAAACTATTGTCACTAAATTTATAATTACATCCGCTTTTATCCATGTGGTTGTTCTTTTCACTTCAGTGTGACTGTTCACATGCTTGTAAAGAGTTCAGTGTCTTATTTGTTAAACGTACATCGTGAATTTTGTCGTCGTGTTAATTATTTTTGTGTCATGGCCTGTTCAAGGTTTACAATAGATAGTTTTGCATATTCATTTTATTTGTTTGGTAGTGCCTGTCACAAATCTCAGTAGCAAGTTTAAAATTAGTGTTTTTGACATATTTTACTCGAACTAACACATTATGTGGCCCTTCTCTAACTTAATCGATGGTTTATAGTTACCCAAGCACATATGGCGACCTCAAACGACCTCAATATACTGGTTGCATTAGTCATGATGAGCGTGATATTATGCAAGTGAGGCAAGCCCCCCCGAATGTATCCGCTCTTGGGTAATCTAGGCCGGCAAGGACGGTACCAAATCGATTAGGAAGGTTTCTATAAAAATGCATTTATTTGTTATGTTATCCTGATACTGTTTAAAATGTAAATTAGTATTTTATTTGGCTTTAGCTTTTAGGATGACGTCTCCATCATCATCATCGTCAGTTTTCTACTACCCACTGCCGGGTATTAGCCTCCCTCTGTCTAGGCAAAGACGTTTTTATATTAGTGCAAATAATATATTTTCAGATTTTCGGCTGAGTTTCTTTGTAACACCATGTCTGTAGATTTTATGTTTTTTCTCACGCAGAAGACTTCAGTGCTGGACTTCAGACTTCATAACCCTCCTCTTTAAACAGCGCTGTTGTCTTATGTCATCATAAACCTAAATTTCCCATAAAGAAAAATAATTATCCTGTTTCTAGACTTGTTTTGTCGGAAAATTACTGTGCCGAAGTGGCTCACGATAGGTTGCATGTACTTCGAGACATAAACAGCAAAATTAAAATAGATTTGAATGCAAAGTAGAGGCACGGATTATATAATAACTACGTTGAGGTATTGGCGGCGTGTGTTCTGTCTGTTGATGCTCAAGCAAGTAAATCTGTATATGAAGCTTGCTCGCCTCCACAGAGCCCCTTCGAAAGCGCACTGCTTTTTATGTTTACTCACAGACCATTCGTCTATGAGGTGAACGACCCACGCTCGAAATTCAACTATTAAACCACCAATTGATGTACAACGTTTGACTAATGAAACTTTACGATGTGGGTGCTTATTTTTAACTTGGCCGGTTATCTAGCTGGTACAGGCGCCCACCCGTACAGATATTGATGACTGTTTTAACGATGGCATCTTTAAAACAGTCTTACTTTGTTACGATTTGTTCGTCTTGTGTATTTACGTATACTGTGGCATTTATAGTGATTGTACAATCAGGTTTTTCCTGTTCAGTTCTCACGTTTACGCATACTAAATCTTTGACTCCCGTAGGTATTTGCACAAATACTTCAATTGTGTCACACACAACCCACACAGTTTGTTTTGTTGTTTATAATTGGTATCCGATGCTTCTTCCATTCAGACATCATTGCTGATTATATCATTATTAAACGTGCTACTTTCGCTTTTACGTAAATACTGTGCAACATGCGCCTACTATAGATGTTGAAACTTGTTTATAAAATTTAATCCATTCTGTTAATGTAGGTATCGTCAAAACAACCCGAATCAATCAATCACAGGATTTAGATTCTGCTAACGTGTAAAATGATGTAACGATAATCGTGTCTCAATGGGTTTTCAATAGTAGTTCGATAGACACCTAGGTTGCTAACAATATAGACTGGTCAGATGATTAAGTAAGTCTTAAAGAATTCTGCTAAAGCAAAAACTGTTAGTGGCTGTTATTATAATTTCTTCATGTTCTTATTTAAATTCAGCATGAAAGTTTCTGGCTGGCTTAATTTAACTAAACCGGAGCCTTTTTGAGTTCTGGGGGCCTGTCCTTTTTTGGTGCGATCACGAATACTGTTCATTGGCCCGCGAAGGGTGAATGTGCTAGTGTAGGCGTAAAGCCCACACAGGCAGCCTCATAATTTGTGTTTGTCACTTTATATGAATTTAATTTGCAAAAAATAATTTTCCCATGTGCAATCAATATTTTTATGATTGAAAAACTGCTTGTACGGTCAATAAAAAAATCTAGTATCCTTTATTCCTAAAGAGTATTATTATCGTACAAGTATTACTAAGTTATACGACTTCTTTGGGACTGTAAAAACCTATTTCTGCGTTATTTTTTATTGAATGCAAAGTTTTATGTTCATAAAACATATTATAATTACATAAACGAAACGAGGCCTACCAAGGGCCAAGGCTGATAAATTGTACCAGGTTTTCATAAACGCCTAGGAGCAGGGCAATGAATTAAAGAAGGCATTGTAAAATGATAGCCTTCCGATAATGAGCATTCGTATAGAGTGATTCACGACCGTTTAAGTGTAGGTTCCATTGCAGTGAGAATCTCGGTCCAAGACTTCGTATTACATCATTACTCTGGAATGTTACCAATTATATACCGACGCAGACTAGGGTTTATTGCCTCCTTTACATGTTTAATACTAGGCTTGCATAAAGTTGTCGCGTATTATGATTGCTATGCTAAGGAAGGATGCGTATATTTCTATAGAGCAAGCGGAATTCAAGCAGTGGCTTGATGCTGATGGGTTAGTTTTGATTTAAGCTTGTCTCTCTTAATCTTTAGCCTTCTTAGTCAAGATTCATTAAGATAAATCATATAGATCTGTATATCCTAATCCTAACCTAACTAATATTATAAATGCGAAAGTGAGTTTGTTTGTTACCTCATCACGCTTTATCTACTGAACCAATCTTCCTGAAATTGCACATACACGTAGTTAGAAGTACTGAGAAGGACATAGGCTACTTTTCATCGCGGGCAAAAGCCAGTATCATATAAATAGCCAAGTTGGCTTAGCCATGTCATATAGGTCGATGATCCATCTTAGTTAAGATCTAACAGACAACTTTCGTCTATTTTTCCTCAAAGATTAACAGTTTACTTACCTGACACCAGTTACTATGTACTTGTTGATTACGTACTTAGTTCCCGCGTTTACGATATTTATCGGTCCAATACACTCCACAAGCTATGGCCGAAAGTGAAACGGTGTTTGTTGAAAGTTGACGACAAAAAGTATAGATAGTACTTTTAGTGAGGGTCATTGTCCATTATTTTCGCAGTTTACAGATATTTAAGAAAACAAGCTAATTATTGAAAAATAAAAAAAACACGACTGACAACTCACATAGCCTATGTCACTCGGAGGAATGCAAGGAATCTAACAATACCTCTCACATCTAAATCTGTTCAGCCGTTCAGGACTTATGGTGGAATAAAGACACTTACATACATACATACTTACATACATGAACGCTGAAAACATAACACTCCATTTTTGGTCAGTCGTGTAAAAAGTAAAAGGGAATGGATTTTATCTAAGGAATTTTCATTCTGTACATTACGTGTGAACTACAGTTATTCTGAACATTAGTGTAATAGATAAACATTTAGTGTTAATTATGTACTGCTAAAAGAGAACCATTAAAGAAAAATAGTTTTCGAGGACTAGTTTCTGTGATTTCGGTAATTTATTTGCGGTTAAGTAGTTATTATTCACTCATATAAAACTTTTTTCCAAAAAAGTGAACCGACTTCCATAATAAAACTTAAAATCATGAAATAACAATAAAGAAAAACGTATTAGCATGCTACCTACTGAATGAGGTGAAGTCGGTGCCAAGTGCAGGACTATGTAATTGTTTAGCTAGGCATTTTGTATATGTACCTACATGATTCTAATGTTAATTTATATTATTTAATATTAAATTTGGCACCGACTTCACCTCATTCAGTAGGTAGCATGCTAATACATTTTTCTTTATTGTTATTTCATGATTTTAAGTTTTATTATGGAAGTCGGTTCACTTTTTTGGAAAAAAGTTTTATTTTATCATTTTTAGTGCTTCTACACCTTTTCATTTTCTTTAATAAAAACTTAAACTTTTCTTTCACTGGTGGCCGAAAATAAAGAATTAAGAATTCGAAACTTTTTATGTCAGTTTGATTTGAAATGTCAGAACATGTCAAATTGTCTATTATTTTTGGCACATAAATAGACCGTGAGCACGCGACGACCAAACCTTCCTTATTTTAAAAATGCTGAATATTTCTCTGCGTGGTATATACGAGTAAAAAATATTAGCGACTAGGTATGAAGTTTGGATCTTAGTTGCTTATGCAGGTAATATGGATAGCAAGGATGATTTTTATAGGTATAAAAAGCACCCTTGGGGCCTTCCAAAGTAATACATATTAAATTCAGCTTTTATAATAAAACAAAAATTCAGCTTTTATAAATAACAAATTCAGCTTTTATAATAAAACAAATAATTTAGTAAAGTTACAATGTCTAGCAGTGGTTTATATCTGCACCAATTACCTGATAATGGATGGCGTGATTTCTTATATTATTAGGAATAAAATCTTTAAAAATCTTTACTTTAAGGAAATTGAGTTACCACTTTAAATGTTATTGCTACAAATAATCTGCCTAAGTAATCATGATCCAACTTTTATAGTCACTAAATGTTTGGAACATACACAGAAAATCTTTAGTTTTAATAAAATAAGGAAGGGCATGCTATCGCGGGCTTTTGCTCTATAATGCAATGTTGGTATTTTTATATTTTGTTAGGTATCTTTAAAATTACCGAACAGATTCTGACGTGGTTAAAATGGGACCAACTTGGGTATATATCATTACGAATAAAAAAACAATTTCGGAAATCAGTCCACTGTAGGCGGAGAAATCGGCGAACATACATAAAAAAAAACATACATACATCGAAACATATAACCTCCTCCTTTTTTGGGAAGTCGGTTGAAAAATGGAGTTAATAGAGTCTAATATTTTTTAATGCATTCGAAATCTAAATGAGTTGTTCGTGAAGATCTGAACATAAGACCTGAAAAATAGAAAATACATAAGTAATAAATTGTATCCACGAAGTATCCTTTCCTTGGTAAACATTCTCACACCAATATTTCCACATTTTCTGCGTATGTGGTTACATTGAGATGTCGCACAAGGGCTTTCTTTGAACGACTTTCACTGCTCCCATAGCAATGATGTTTCCCTAGTACTTTCATATGCAAATTCATAATACAATGCAAAAGAAAACGCATTATTAGCAGGTTATACTGAATATAAACAAAGTTAGTTAGCAATAAATAAAAACAGGATCAATAACCTGCGTTTCAGATAACTGTAATTATTATGAAGTAGTTTTAATTTAAATGATTATAAAACTTTTATTTACAGATTTCAGTGATACAATCAGTTACCGATTGCTCAATCAAGTAATTTTCTTGATTGAGTGTATAATTTTAATGGCCCTCTGACCACTTTGTCCATCCATTTGCTGGCAATTCAATCAAACATTGCCACATTGAAGTGTCCCACCTTGTCTCTCGTTGCATCAATACTGTGTTGTCATGCTTTCCTAGTACTTCATACAACGAGGCATGACAAGTTAAGTTTGTGCAAACAACTATAAAACGTGTGTTTAATGGTTGTAGTGATGTTCAAGCACTTGTTGCAAAACTTTATTTGTTCCTTGAACTAAACAACGGAAAAATAAACTTTGAAGCTTGTTTTGTCGGTGAATGTACCATTAGACGTTTCATTTTGGTAAATAGAAATCTAAAAATATACTTGAAATATTAATGATCTATTTGATTGTCTTGTTACCTGTCGAGTTACTGTGTTATGTTGAAAAAAATAACGCAAATCTTTAGACAGGGTTCAGATTTGTTCAGTCAGACACAAAACGACAACCAAAACATCCGCAGTCAAATATAGCGCGTAGGTAATGTCAAATGATTGACCTCTTCAGTGTTGCCAGCAGAATGCGACAGACCGTGAATGGTACTTGATTTATCATGGTAATAAATTTAATTATTGGCTTTTTATTTCTCAGGGTTTTACTATTAAATTATTAAAATAATGAATTAAAAAAATGCATTCCAAATTAATTTTACTTTAGTTCTGCATTGCACAAATTACTGGAAACATACCCAAAGAAATAACATTTTAATCCATGTAAAATTAACTGTTAATTATACTATTGAATGCTACTTTTCATTTTATATGCTAAAAATTAAACAATTTTCTCAATGTAGGTACAAGTCGTAAACGCATTGAGTAAAGATTCCTCAAGAGAGTTAGCGGCCGTGTACAGAATGAGTAAATACCTCATAATGTACGCAATTGCTGTACTAACTACCACAAGGTCGCTTTCTCAAGCTTGGAAGCTAAGGAATGCGACTCGACTTGTCTTGTCTGCCCATAAAATGAACGCAGAAAGTATTTTTTTTTTAAATTTAGGAATGAAAAGAAATCCGATGTGTTTGCAACTGGCCAGTTAATATAGGAACATGTTACTGGCCAGTTGCTGTGATTTTAATTTAGACGATATAAACAGGAAAGCTAGCTGCATACTAAATCGTAAATATTTGACTGATCGAATAAACAAATAAATATCAGAAGGAGAAAGCTGTCCGTCTCTGTCACGTATCTGGAATAATTTAGACTCCTTATCGGAATATTCCAATAGTCTTTGATTGAATAATTAGGAAGACAAACGTGCTACATTAGCGGTTCTTTATTTCTCATTAAATATTAAGTGGTTTTAATGAAATCATTAATAATGATTACTGTCAATGCATTTGTAATTCGAAGTAACCTGTACAAATAATATTGTGTATTTTTTGAAAACCCAGTATGTACCTACTAAGTATTTTAAATATTTTTAGTTAATGTTGTTTATCGTTTGTGTTTCGAAAGGACAAAGTTGGGGAAAGTGCTTTGTAATATCTTGAAAGACATTCAGAACTTTTTAACTTTTAATGTGTTTTAAGTAATCTTGTCAAATTTCCCAAAGGGTCCCAAAACACCTTTTATACAAAGTTTAATATGTTTGAAAATATATATCTTTCAACATATCATAATCTTCATTATTTATTCAGTGCTAGCTGTTGCCCGCGACTTCGTCTGCGTAACTCGTGCCTTGACTTCATTCAAATGATGATAACTTTTTTTTAATGAACCGATTCTGATGAAACAAACTGTAAATGTTTTGCTGAGTTAAAACAAAGCAATTAGTGAAAGTTTTAAGTAAATCGGTTTAGTACTTTCGGAGATTAGCGTGATCATACATACAGACAGAGAGACAAAAAATTGAAAATTTTTTTTGCTTTTTATTATTCTTTTTAAGTGTCCCTCTATCCATTTCAGTCAAAAATACTAAATGTACAGACAAAATATTTTTACTGTTTTATTATATGTATAGATAGATAACAAATTCAATATTGTCACCAGGTGGCAGCAGCTACGTCAAGCGAGATGAGCGACCGCGGACGGTACCGCGCGCCGCCGCAGCCCGAACCTCCGCCACATCGGGTTCGCGCCGCTGATCTCTTTCCGAGGGGCCGTCCCATCTTGGACGAGCCTGGCCTGGAGATCAGCTTCACGCCAATATGCGGAGAATTCGTCAAGGTATGTACCTACTCTTTATTATATTTGCTTGCCTAATAAAACTGGGGCCTCCGCCACATCGCGTCCGCGCCGCTGATCTCTTTCCGAGAGGCCGACCGATCTTGGACGAGCCTGTCCTGGAGATCAGCTTCACGCCAATATGCGGAGAATTCGTCAAGGTATGTACCTACACTTCTTCATATTTGCTTCTGCCTGGTAAAACTGGAGCTTCTGACATATCGGGTCCGTGCCGTAGAACTGTCTGTCTGGAGATCAGCTTCACGCTGTATGCGGGGAATTCGTCTAGGTAGGTATGTACTTTTCTTAATATATGCTAGTCTGGTAGATCCGAAGCTATTTCTTATTCTGCTGCCAGACTTTGAACAGCTTTGCAGAAAAAATTACAAGTTATTTCTTGTAAAAGAACAGCTACTCTCATGCTCTTCTGATACATTGAGTCCTTCCCCCTTTTCTTTATACTTTCCATCAGTCCTTGGTTCGAATAATGTATTCATCTTCAAGATCATGTCATGACTACTAAACCAAATGAACTCATAAAACCTCAAGGGCAAGCCAAGTTTAAAGAAAGCGCCGCGCCGGTTACAAAAATATTATGTCCAGATCGAAAGAGACTTTACGACACATAAAACGTAATATGTGATACATCTCGTCCCAGCTTTGATTATATTTCTTGGGATTAAGCAGAGTTCGACGTTCCTGGAATAAATTTACTGTTTTCAGCACCATATGAAGTGTTTGGTCTGCCTGTTTTTTTCGTTTTGTTGCTTCTTATGATACATCTCGTCCCAGCTTTGATTATATTTCTTGGGATTAAGCAGAGTTCGACGTTCCTGGAATAAATTTACTGTTTTCAGCACCATATGAAGTGTTTGGTCTGCCTGTTTTTTTCGTTTTGTTGCTTCTTATTTTAGTATTTCCTATTCTTTAGGCCTGCCCACAGTTCAAGTTCAGCTGTTTGGATCAGTTAGAAAATATGTAATGTAATACTCATGCTTTATTTGTCATATCATAACGTCTTCACTTCACTTGCAATAGCAAGGTGCGGCTTTGCTGGTACTGATTGAGTAATCAGTACCATAAAAAAACAAATGGAAATAACTCATCGCGATATAACCTTAGGTCGAGAGCTTGGAAGAAGGAGAGAGAGGCCTTTGCCCAGTACTGGGACATTGATGGCTATTAAATTATAATAAATGTATTCGTGCTTCATATACGTTTATCACTGAAACCACATTCCGTCAGTTTTAAACAAAATCTATTGCAGGCAGTTTGGATTCACGTGCAATGCAACGCGTCAAATTATAACTTAGCAAAATAGTCGTAATAGATAAGCTGGTATGCGGTAGAGTGGCCTATAAGGCCATCGGGTCGTATGCAGCGGGTTGAATGAACTGTGAGGACGCGTAGATAATGATACTACCATAGTGCATATCGACACGCTTTGTGTTTTGATAATAGGGAATGTCGGCCAATAGATCTAGCATTCTTAAGATGCTTTGTTTTCTCGAAGGACCATTCAGCGATGCTCAATATCCCTTTTGCATCCTATAATATCTCGACGACTTCCGGGGTTCAATGATAAACATTCTATTTGTTTGGTGTCCTTGGGTTGTGGAAGCTTGTTGTTCTTCTTTGAGTGTACTTTGGGCCTATATGTTCTTATTTTTTTTAAGTTTACTTACTAGCATAACATAAAATAATAAGAGATCTCTTTCGCAGCTGATCGGGCGCACAGCGGACGGCGGTACAATAGCAATCTCAAATTATCGACTGCACATTCAACCTCGTCGTCGGAACGGACCTGGCGCTTCGGTGCCACTCCGTCTCATAGATGCATTGGAGATACGGGACTTATTGCACCTGATCGTGCTGTGTAAACATGGCAGGCAGCTCAAGTAAGAACTCTTCTTTTGCCATGTAGTCCTAGTAGTTGTTGAATACGATGTACAGTCAGATGCAGAGAAACCTGACCCCCCTGAGATTGGATTCTGTGAGATAGGGGTCAGGTTTCTCTGCATCTGACTGTACCAGCTTCTTTGATAAATTCAGTATTTTAGATACGCGATAAGCGAAACTCTTCGCTTTTATTTTCTCCTAGTATTTTTAGGCCATGCCCGCTTCATTTCTTCAGTTTTAATATGATCTATCTATTTGAGAAAGGTTGGGTAGTCAATATTTTTATAGCGAATAACTAACTTTTATTTATGAATTTTCTTTTCTTTTTATAATGGGCAAAGGTGTTTATTTTTATTCAAAATATAAACAAAATGGAATTTATTATTGTATCTAACTAATTTTTCTTTGTTTCTGATTGTACAGTGCAATATTTACATTTCGCACTGGCCAATCCGCCGAAAACTTTCAGAGGTTATGCAAACTAACTCTTTAGAAAAATATTATATGTTATGACTAGATTAAATGATCATTAACATACATAAATGGATCATGTTTAAAAAAATATTAATAATAAGCTTGGAGGCCTCTACACTAAATAATTTGACCTACCTTAAGTACATCCTATTATTAACTTTCGGGAAAATGCTAATTTTAAAACAACCCGGGCATCCCAGATTTGGTATTTCTGCTAAATACCTAAATTATATGATTATATTTATTTATACAATATATAAAAATATATATATATATATATATATATATCAACATAAACATAATACTAATATTATAAACATGAAAGTTTGTGAGAATGGATGTTTTTTTGTTTGCATGTTTGTGACTCTTTCAAGCAATAACTAAACCACTGGACGGATTGCGATGAAATTTGGTACACGCGTAGAATTACATCGGGCACAGCTAGTATGTTTATACATAGGATTTTATGTATATCGCTATTAGTAAATTATAAATTGATGATACAAATGCATCTCTAAGAATTGGGGCCTTAATATTTAGACAATGTGTTACCTACGCGTTTTGATAACACAGTTGTCATAAGAATGAGGTCATTGTCTGATAACAAACTTGGTAACCAATAAAGAAAGCGGATTTGTAAAATTTTCCTTCAAAACACGATAAAACTACCTGGTGGCTACGACCTACTGGCGATATTTGGTCAATAGGTACACCTACACCTATGTTTTTGTTGTAATGACCTGAAAGGTAGGTACAATTGAAAACATTACTATTGTCAGAATATTATCGCAGAAATTGTAGAGCATAAAATGTTTTATTCTAGTTACGATGGAAGAATAAATTGTACAAAGTCTTTTGTTATAAAAAAATCTTTTCTTTACTCCAGTAGCATTCATTGATTGTCTAGGCTACAATTTAAATTAATGTGAAGTTCTCTATAAAAATAAAAACGCAATTGATGTATACTTACTTACTTACTACTGCGGCGCAGCGACCCGAAGTGGATCTTGGCCTCCGACACGAGATGACGCCATTTTTTGCGGTCTTGCACCAATTCTCGCCAGTTTTCCGCTCTGAGGCTCTGTAGGTCTTTCAGAACCTCATCGCTCCAGCGGTACCTAGGGCGCCCGACTGGTCGACGGCCCCGCGGTCGACCCTCGTATGCTCTTTTGACGGCACGATCCTCTTCCATTCTCTCCACATGTCCGAGCCAGCGAAGTCTGGCTGCTTTGACCTCTCCGATGATGTTTGGTTCGGACACTAGATCTTCAATTTCAAGGTTCTTCCTAACTCTCCACTTTCCATCCTAATCTTTTGTAGGCCCCAGAATTTTCCGGAGGATCTTCCGCTCCGCCACTAGCAGCTTGCTTTCTTCCTTCAGAGTTAGTGTCCAGGCCTCGCACCCGTACATCAAGATTGGTCTGATAACCGTCTTGTAGACGCAAATCTTGGTCTTTCTGCGCAACAGCTTAGATACCAGAACTTTGTGAAGAGCAGCTGTACATCTGAGGGCATTGTGGATTCTGATGTTGATTTCCTCCTCTCTTTGATTTGTGTCAGTTACCGTGCAGCCCAGATATTTAAATTTGCTGACTCCCTTGTAAACGGTTTCTTCCACATTCAGGTCTTTCCGTTTCTCTCTCGTGTTTTTATACCTCCTCATTAAGAAGTATTCCGTCTTCTCTTGACTTATTCTAAGGCCCACTTTCTTCCCTTCCTCCTCCAAAACCCTCGCCATTTCCTGGACTTCCTGCTGGCGTTGACCAATTACAGCCAAGTCATCCGCGTATCCAATGATTTTATGGATGCCGTTTAACTGCACTCCGCCGTCGACCTCCAAGACCTTTCTTATGACGTGTTCGAGTACTATGTTAAACAGCATCGGGGATAGCGCATCTCCCTGTTTCAGTCCAGTCACAACCTCAAATTCGTCCGTCAGTGTAGAGCCTACTCTCACCCTCATTCTGCTGTGTCTTGTAGCGATCTCAACCATCCTAGCCAGTTTTGGGGGGATTTTAAATGACCTCAGTATCGCGTATAGCGTATTTCTGTCCACACTGTCATAAGCCTTAGTAAAGTCCACGAAGAGTGCATGGATGTTCGGGCATACTCCCATTTCTTCTCCATCAGCTGTTTAAGAAGGAAGATTTGGTCTGATGTGCTGCGACTACGACGAAATCCACATTGGTAGTCGCCTACTATCTCTTCTAGAAGGGGCTCCAAGCGACCGAGGAGAACATATGATAGGATTTTGTATGCTGTTGGCAGCAGTGCGATCCCACGATAGTTGGAGCATTTTCGGCGACATCCCTTTTTATGAATGGGGCATATGATGCCTATGTTCCATTCCTTTGGTTGTTTTTCTTCCTTACCTTCTTTAATTGATGTATACCTATTTTTAATTTGTATACATATAGTTTCATTAGTGTTACTCCTATTATTAGGGTCGGTACTGGTACCCATTGGTCCCTTGAAATTCGGACCCTAATCCATCCAAGAAAAACACTATACGTTGTTAGTTCATTACTAGGATAGTAAGCAGATAGCAATCTAGACAAAAGTCAAACATGTCTCATTTATTTTTCAGATGCACATTCGCCAATAACGACCAATGCCTAGAATGGTGGCGGAGGCTCACGACGGCCATAGCTCCCATTGGCAACGTACTAGAGACGTTCGCGGCGGCCTACGCCGCCTGGGCCAAGGAACAACCGCCACTCTCCGTCCATAGAGCGCTGATGAAGGCGTCCCACTCGCCACAGCGACCGTGGTTTATTCCCGAGGTGAGCTGCTGATGATTTATGGTTGCCTGGTATATTTTCTGCTACATTCCTTGTTTTAAGTGAAAAGTTCTTCTTAAAATTGTATAAATGAAATAGGAAATTCGAAAAACAATAAAATTTAAGATACAATTCCAGAATCACGTTTTTCTCCCTTACGAGGTAGACAGTGCAAAGATATTTTGATAAAAAAATTAAGGATTTTGATAGCTAAGATCGGAAATGTTCAAAATAGTAGATTTTACAACAAGTGCACAAAACGAATCATTTTGATCCGAGACTTTTAGCAGCCCGAGCCGAAGGCGAGGGCTGATAGTAATGTCGAGGATAAAAATCGTTTTGTGGACGAGTTATAAACTCTGCTTTTCACTTCGATTGCGAGGAAATAAATCAAATTGAAGAAATTAATAAACGCACGAAAAAATAAGAGCTGTTTCCCGCCGCTTTATTTTTTTAAATCTTACGACATTGATAGGCTTGGGCTGCAGACCTATACAGCCTACTATTAAATTAATTTTCTAATAATATTCTTAAATTAATTAAATAACATACCGTACTTGAATTTAAATGGTAATATCTTTTATGTCTTAAAAAACACATAAGGCAAATAAATTAAAAGTAAATATATAAAAATAACAAATTCTATCTGAACTTTTTATCATGTTTGGCTGTATGGTTTATTTTCTTTGCCTTAATATAGATAGATTATGAGTAGATACGTTAATGCCCTTGTGCACAAAATTCGATTTTGTGCAGCCTATATCCTGCACAAATAAGCACTTTCAGAGCATGAGAAGTGAAAAAAATATTTCAGTGCACTTAAAAAACATAAGACTGCTCCCCTCTTGCACGTAACTTCGAAAAATTTAACGTTTTCTTTGATAACCGTTGTTTTTTTTTTGACAGTTGGAGCGCCTAGGATTCACAGCAAAAAACGCGTGGAGGGTGACCAAAGCGAACGCCGAGTACAAGCTATGCCTTTCATATCCGCCTCATCTGATCGTGCCATCGAATATTGGTGATGAAGATCTCGACTCAGTTGCACGGTATGTATTGTTTACAAATATTTACCAAATGTATATGCTTTGTTCATAGCATTTTACTAAAACTTTCTGTCTCATCTGAGCGCTTTCCAGGTAGCATCCTCAACATACGCGTCGGAGCCGCTTTCCTAATTCTTACCGCTTCCTACGGCTTCGGAATTCTGTGTTGTGAGAAATTGGGCCGCATATCCTCCTTGACGACATTAGGCCAGCTCTTCTTGGGTTTGCCCCTTTGCCCATTGTACTAAATCTTTACCACCAGAACTTTCATATCGTATAACGCAATGCATTTTAAAGAAAACCAACGTTTGGTTAGTTTTATTTATATAGCGTTTTTTTTTTCAGATTTCGTGCACTAAGACGTATACCTGCAGTGGTATGGCGTCATAGAGGAAACGGCGCCGTCATCGCCCGGTCGTCGCAGCCCGAGGTCGGTTGGCTGGGATGGTACCGGTCCAGCGAAGACGAGCGACTGTTGGCCGGCTACGTCAGCGCTTGCATCGCCGACAGGGGGCAGCAGCCGGCGAATACCAACTACAAGGTATGGTCTCCTGGTACTTCGTATTTATTTACACATAAAAAATCTCTTCGACCATTTAATAGACTGGTGGAGGAAATTGGGGGAAGCTTTTACCCAGTGGTGGGACATAGATAACTAATTTTAAAAAAAATCGTACGTTTGGCAGTATCGCATTTTATTTCTTACCCAGTGACCATATTTATTTATGTACACCAATTAAAAAGGAAACTTGAATTGTAGTAAAAATTAAGTACAAATTAGTACATAATATCTCGATGAGTACAAAGTACTATTTATTTAAATACTAGCTTTTGCCCGCGGCTTCGCCCGCGTGAATTTCCCACGGGAACAGTGCTTTTTCCCGGGATAAAAAGTAGCCTATGTGCTATTCCAGGTCATTATCTACCTCTGTACCAAATTTCATCGAAATCCGTCCAGTAGATTTTGCGTGATTGAGTAACAAACATCCTCACAAACTCACAAACTCACAAACTCACATCCAAACTTTCGCATTTATAATATTAGTATGGAAAAATAATAACTTTGTACATTCTTTTTTCTTCGTAAAAGAGTCATTGGCGTGTACTAAAAAGATTAGCTAAATATAGATACTTATATTCTTACTTACACGTCCATAAACAGATTATTGTAAAAATATACAGCAATGACCCAGTAACTCGTGATACATGACTATCACTTTTGATTGTACCAGTATTTGGCAATTGTAATAACATTGCATTGCCAGGTTTGTATGTATTGACGTCATAGTCAGTAGTCCCTTATGTAATGTAAATTGTGAGAGGTGTATTTCAAGTCACATGGTCTTTATGCTTTAATTAGACCATGTACTAACTACTACTGTTATAAATTAACTTTTACTCTGGAAACTGTCGATTTATCCAACTTATTAATCATGCGCTTTTGCGAAATTTCGGGATAATGATGTTATCACAAATACAAAAACACCCGACGTCATGTTGTATCTTGTATACATGCAGATTACATCTAAATGGCTGAACCAATTTTTATGAATTATACCAAAGAACACTCCATTAAGTCCTTCAAACCTTTCAAATGAAAAAAAAACTAGATCCAACCGTTTAGGAGCCACGATGACAGATACACAGACACGTCAAACTTATAACACCCCTCTTTTTGCGTCGGGGGTTAAAAAGTGTCCTACGCGTGCACGCACAGATTATAAGTCTGTGCGTGCACCGCATTTTATCAAAATTAGCCCAGCCGATGTCACGCCGTAAAAGTAACATTCAGATGTCGATTTCTTTCTAATAATGTATTTAATTTCTTATTTCCAGCAAACAAAGCTCCTGATCGTGGACGCGCGATCATACACTTCGGCGGTTACGAATCGCGCTCGCGGCGGCGGGTGCGAGTGTGCCCAGTACTACCCCGCGGCCGACATACAGTTTATGTCGATGCCTAACATCCACAATGTTAGGAAGAGCTTCCACCAGATGCGGCAACTAGCAGCGGAACCCAGCGACCAGGCCAAGTCAGTTGAACCTCCTTTATTTTCATGATTTCCTAGTGATATTCCGTAAAATTTCGTGATCTTACTCGGCGGTTACGAATCGCCCGCGCGGTGGCAACTAGCGCGAGAGAGTGAGAATCCTTAATTTATGTTTTCCTAATTATCATTTGAGCCCGGTTGTTTCGTTTTTGGTAGAACATGTTGGTACTTGGTAGTCATTTGAAGTCACCTGTTGCTATCCCCATCGCTAATCGCCATTCAAAATTCCGTTACGCGAAAAAAAGACAATAATAAACGTTGAAATCGTACTTTATCAAATTTTCGAGGCATTTCAGCAACTTCTGTATCAACATGTTTCGATAGACAAAATGTTCTGATATTGAATTTGCTGACCTTCCATTGGAGAGAAAACATTTAACATTCCAAATTTCCTTCGCAGCTGGCACAGCAAGCTGGAAAGCACGCTATGGCTGCAATACATAAGTGGCATACTCCGCGCTGGCGTAGTCGTGGGCCGAGCCGTAGCCGGAGGTCGGCCGGCCTTGGTGCACTGCTCCGATGGCTGGGATCGCACGCCGCAGATCGTCGCTACTGCACAGCTTATACTGGACCCTCACTATAGAACTATCGAGGTGAGAACGCCTAGTGGTTTATGATAGCCTGGTATTCGCGCTGGCGTCGTCGTTGGCCGATTCGTAGCCGGAGGTCGGCCGGCCTTGGTGCACTGCTCCAATGGCTGGGATCGCACGTCGCAGATCGTCGCTACTGCACAGCTTATACTGGACCCTCACTATAGAACTATCGAGGTGAGAACGCCTAGTGGTTTATGACAGCCTGATATTCTCCACGCTGGCGTCGTCGTGGGCCGGCCTTGGTGCACTGCTCGGCTGGAATCGCACGCCACAGATCGTTGCTACTGCACAGCTTTTATACTGGACCCTCACTATAGAACTATCGAGGTGAGAACGCCTAGTGGTTTATGATAGCCTGGTATTCTTCGCGCTGGTGTCGGTGTGGGGGCGCATGTCGATCGCATGGGATTATCGCGACATCACTTATTTATAGGACTTGTTATGCACACTAGCTAGTTTATGACGGCCTGGTAGTTTTGGTTCGTGGTGGTTGAAAAAGCACTTTTTCACTTCTCATGCTCGGAAAATGCTTATTTGTGCAGGATATAGGCTGCACAAAATCGAATTTTGTGCACAAGGGCATAAACGTATCTACTCATAAATGTATCTATATTAAGGCAAAGAAAATGAGTCATACAGCCAAACACGATAAAAAGTTCATAGATAGAATTTGTTATTTTATAATATTTACTTTTAATTTATTTGCCTTATGTGTTTTTTAAGAGATAAAAGATATTAAAATTTAAATTCAAGTACGGTATGTTATTTAATTAATTTAAGAATATTATTATTAAATTAATTTAATAGTAGGCTGTATAGGTCTGCAGCCCAAGCCTACCAATGTCGTAAGATTTAAAAAAATAAAGCGGCGGGAAACAGCTCTTGTTTTTTCGTGCGTTTATTAATTTCTTCAATTTGATTTATTTCCTCGCAATCGAAGTGAAAAGCAGAGTTTATAACTCGTCCACAAAACGATTTTTATCCTCGACATTACTATCAGCCCTCGCCTTCGGCTCGGGCTGCTAAAAGTCTCGGATAAAAATGATTCGTTTTGTGCACTTGTTGTAAAATCTACTATTTCACTTCTCATGCTCTGAAAGTGCTTATTTGTGCAGGATATAGGCTGCACAAAATCGAATTTTGTGCACAAGGGCATTAACGTATCTACTCATAAATGTATCTATATTAAGGCAAAGAAAATGAGCCATACAGCCAAACACGATAAAAAGTTCATAGACAGAATTTGTTATTTTATAATATTTACTTTTAATTTATTTGCCTTATGTGTTTTTTAAGACACAAAAGATATTAAAATTTAAACTCAAGTACGGTAGGTTATTTAATTAATTTAAGAAAAATATTATTACAAAATTAATTTAATAGTAGGCTGTATAGGTCTGCAGCCCAAGCCTATCAATGTCGTAGGATTAAAAAAATAAAGCGGCGGGAAACAGCTCTTGTGTTTTCGTGCGTTTATTAATTTCTTCAATTTGATTTATTTCCTCGCAATCGAAGTGAAAAGCAGAGTTTATAACTCGTCCACAAAACGATTTTTATCCTCGACATTACTATCAGCCCTCGCCTTCGGCTCGGGCTGCTAAAAGTCTCGGATAAAAATGATTCGTTTTGTGCACTTGTTGTAAAATCTACTATTTCACTTCTCATGCTCGGAAAGTGCTTATTTGTGCAGGATATAGGCTGCACAAAATCAAATTTTGTGCACAAGGGCATTAACGTATCTACTCATAAATGTATTTATATTAAGGCAAAGAAAATGAGCCATACAGCCAAACACGATAAAAAGTTCATATATAGAATTTGTTATTTTATAATATTTACTTTTAATTTATTTGCCTTATGTGTTATTTAAGACATCAAAGATATTAAAATTTAAATTCAAGTACGGTATGTTATTTAATTAATTTAAAAATATTATTACAAAATTAATATAATAGTGGCTGTATAGGTCTGCAGCCCAAGCCTATCAATGCCGTAAGATTTAAAAAAAATTAAGCGGCGGGAAACTGCTCTTGTTTTTTCGTGCGTTTATTAATTTCTTTAATTTGATTTATTTCCTCGCAATCGAAGTGAAAAGCAGAGTTTATAACTCGTCCACAAAACGATTTTTATCCTCGACATTACAGCCCTCGCCTTCGGCTCGGGCTGCTAAAAGTCTCGGATAAAAATGATTCGTTTTGTGCACTTGTTGTAAAATCTACTATTTTCGTCGTAAAATAGTTGTTTTTTTTTATTTTACAGGGTTTTCGCATCCTAATCGAGCGGGAATGGTTGGACTTTGGCCACAAGTTCGCCGACCGCTGCGGTCACCAGTTCAGCCCCACGGAAGATCTGAACGAACGCTCGCCCATCTTCTTGCAATGGCTTGACGTGGTACACCAACTTATGTTGCAGTACCCGTGTAGTTTTGAGTTCAACGAGGCTTATTTGGTAAATCAAATCATAAATCTTTATTTGTGAAAATAGGCTATTCAATTAATTTTATCTGAAAATAATGTTTATTTCTAATATATAACCATCATGTTGTAATCATATTTAGGTGGTCATGACATGCGAGTTTCATGAACATTTCTCTGCTTATTCAAGTGGAACAAAAATAACATGTCATTACATTATTCATTTTTAATGTTTCAGATAAAATTAGCAACACATGTGCATTCTTGTATGTTCGGAACATTCCTATGCAACACAAGTCGCGAACGCATAGAGCTACGCGTGCCCGACACTACGGCGCAAGTGTGGCATTTATTGCGTGCGCCGGCCTACAGAAACCATCTTTATTCTCCTCACCATGGGGATCAGGTAACCTCTCAGTTACTTCTTATAGCCTGGTACTTATAGCCTGGTATTTGAATTTGAAATCTTCGACCATAAGCGCACCAAAATGACAGTGCAAATATTTTCGGTCGAAAACCGGGCAACCAGTTGCTTCTTAGCATGGTACTTTAAAACCAGCCATGAAAGTCTTGATCCATTTTTTAATGGTGATGTAGAAAGCGATATTTATTGACTGAAATTGAGAACTATTTTAGTATCAGGATCATATATTTATTTTTGGTAACGTGTCTCTAATTTATTAGCAACTTAAAACAAGAGTTATATCTTGTTTACAGGTAATATGGCCAGAATACAGCGTGCGATCGATCCAACTCTGGACCGCAATGTACATCGGAGATCGGGAGGAGCCGTTGGACGAACAGACGGAAACGCCGCAGCAACTACCACCTCAGCATAACGGTAAGTTTAATTAAACTCCAGCTGCCGTATGTTACCCTGGTAGACTCGCATTAACTAGTGATTGCGTCATAGTGTAAAGGATGAACCATGAAATAATTAGTGGTTATTTTTAATTTGACATGAAATCATCTCTTCTAAATGTAATTTTATTTGAGTTCATTCAATAAATTTGAGATTTTCTGAATTTTTCAAGTATTCTCCATACTGAGAGTGAAATTGGGTAGTAAAAAAGCCATTCGTAAAACTGCACTTTGTATTCTAAATTATATTCATGCTACCTGATAAAGTTCCTCACAACTTTTTACTGATGTTAAATTACATCTTTTATTTCAGGTATGATGACCAAAACTCGCTCATGTGATAATCTACTGGGAGAAGAGAAGCGAACAGCACAGAGGCGGAGTAGTGATCCGAGTATCGCTCCTGACGTCATGTAAGTGCTCAACTCCAAACTGATAAATTAAAACATGTTCTCAGACTGAAACTGTTTTGCAAATATGTAGGTATTTATTTATAAGTGATTAGGTTTCTTTAAAATACCCCGAATAGACGACTGAAGCACAGAGAGATTGATATTTGAATGTGAAAGGGAAAATAAAAAGTCCTTGTAGATGTCGGCGGAGTCATTTCCATATATGATTTAACTTCTTCCTATTTAAGAGCTATGCTCTTGTTGGTGTCATTGCGTGTCGGTGTCATGTACACACGAAACCTCAGTTAGCTTTTCTAGATTGCAAATTTTTTAAATGCTAAAAATAACTTCCAGGAAGCTATCAATGGTGGTGACGGAATGCGAAGGGCGTCGCGCGTGTCGCGCCGCCCTCACAGACAGTTGTGTGGACACGCTGCCGGTGCTGCACGCGCAGCACGCCAGCAGCGCGCCGCCGGAACTGAACCACGTCAGCGAAGTCACGAACCAGGAAGACGATACCACCGACCAGGTTATTATCTCCTAGTACTATGATACAGTTGTGTGGACACGCTGCCGGTGCTGCACGCGCAGCACGCCAGCAGCGCGCCGCCGGAACTGAAACACGTCAGCGAAGTCACGAACCAGGAAGACGATACCACCGACCAGGTTATTATCTCCTAGTACTATGATACAGTTGTGTGGACACGCTGCCGGTGCTGCACGCAAGCAGCGCACCGCCGGAACTGAACCACGTCAGCGAAGTCACGAACCAGGAAGACGACACCTCCGATCAGGTTATTATCTCCTAGTACTATGATACAGTTGTGTGGACACGCTGCCGGTGCTGCACGCAAGCAGCGCACCGCCGCACAAAGCGAAATATTCGTAATCTAGCCGGACAAAATTATATTTTTCACTTATCGTCTAGAAGTCAAATAGCTGTTTACATATAAAGTAGACATATCCTATCACAAGACACTAACATTCATTTTTAGGTAGAGGCGCTCAATAATAAGAAATAAGTCTGAACATATGGGTACTCGCATTTTGGCGATTAATTGTTTTAAGCGACCGCGCCATTCCTTTGAGTTGTGTACGTAAGTTAGCAGTGATTGTGAGTTGTAATTGTGATTTTTGAGTCATCAAGGTGAGTATAAATACTTTTCTTTAATATTATTTTCTTAAACATTGTTGTGAGTATCATTAGACAAGAGGTAATTATACAGTAAAAAAAAGAAGAAAAATGTGTTTGTAATTTTAGTTTTAGTATATTATATCGACGTATACCAATCTCGTATTACATTATTTTGGAAGACTAACATGCTGGCTTTATGATCAAAGTGTATTTACTGGCGAATTCATGCGACACTCATACAAGTTATATATTTTTTCAGTATCATTACGTCAATTTCACGTCGAGAGTTATTCGACATTTGGTGAGCTAATTTAAAAGAAACAAGACTATATGCTTTAATAAGCTATATTTTGCAATAATTTGGTGTTCCGTCTTTTACGGAAGATACCACGAAAAAATTGATAGTTAAAATTAGGAGCATCTGTCACAAAATCGAGCAAAAATCGAGGAGACACTAACATTGTTTTTAAAAGCAAACTCTACGTGATTGGAAGATAAAATATTATTTCTGATTTTGTCACAGCAGCTATCGAAGGTGATTTACTACATGAAACGAGGAGGGGGCCCGAAAGACCAAAAATACATTAGATGCTCCAGTCTTAAGAACAAAATACGACGAATTCGACATTTACTGGTTGCATCAAGAAGGAGTTATCAATGGCGACTGAAATAAAGCTTAGCAGTGAGGGGCAGAGATTCGGCAGCAATCGTGAAAGAGCTTTGTCTTGCTTCACCTAAAAGAGGTACCTGCGTTTAAAAAGCGCGGAAAAGTTTGGCATGTCCTAAAAAGGCGGAAGATCAAGTTTTCTCACTAATGATCGATGCCAATCTGTTGACACATCAATATAATGTGATACGAGACTAAGCAAATAAATTAATAAATAAGTAATTGTAACTGAGTGAAGTGTAATTTTAAACAAGTTATTTTATGTTGTTGTATTTCCTATTCAATTCTTTTTCAATTACAAAATATTTCAATAATCAGTCATCATCATAATTTTTATGTTGCCTTTCCTAACAATAGGTACATATAATAATACAGTAACTGGTCTGTGTCTGTACATAGGAAATATTTACGAAGAAAAACTATGAGGGATTTTTATAGGGGCCAATAGAAACCAAAATCTTTTTCAATTTTTGTCTGTTTATGTTTATACGTAAAAACTACTGGACTAAATTAGTTTTTTATGTTTATACGCAAAAACTACTGGACTAAATTTGAAGTAGTTTTCACTGTAGTATAGAAGGCCTAACATAAAATCTGGCGTAGGTTTCATTTTGATTCGTCGTCGCTTAGAACTTGAGATATTAACTTTAGTAAATTGCGCGTGGACGAAGTAGCGGGCAAAAGCTAGTTGTACATAATAGACGTTTAAAATCTTGGCACAGTGTCTTTATATTCCATCTTAGAGCACGCCACTTCATATTTAATGGGTATTATAATTTTGTCCAGCTAGATTTCAAAAATATCACACTGTGCGCCGGAACTGAACCACGTCAGCGAAGTCACGAACCAGGAAGACGACACCTCCGATCAGGTTATTATCTCCTAGTACTATGATACAGTTGTGTGGACACGCTGCCGGTGCTGCACGCAAGCAGCGCACCGCCGGAACTGAACCACATTAGCGAAGCCACGAGCCAGGAAGATGGCACCACCGACCAGGTTATTATCTCCTGGTACTATGATTTATTCAGGGTCGGCAGCGCGAGCTTGTAACCCCTGACGTTGCTGGCGTTCATAGGCTGCGGTAACCGCTTTCCATCAGATGGGCCGTATGCCCTCACTGACAGTTGTCTGTGTATGTTGAACAAACATGTTCAATCAATCAATCAATCATTTATTTATTTCGTCAGACATAGGTAGCACAAGGTGTATGGTATTTTTTGCGATGTTACGAACAAGTCAGAAACTCTATTGTACATAATGGTACGTTCTCACACACTACGGTTGACGACAGAAGTAGAAGTAACAAGAAACCACCTTGCCATTACTGAATCTTGAGCAAAAGAACAATAAAGAATGCACTTTATCAATCTCACACTTTTTCCCCCAGGTCGACGGCCTCCACCCAGATCATTTCGAGAATGGCATGAGGCCGCGCGACATCGCCAGCAACTCCTCCTCTTTAGAACGCGAATTTGCTGACCCTCCACCGTTGAAAGACGAACAAGATGGCGCCACTGGGCCAGTAGTGGACATGACTGAAAGTGTTGTGAGGGTACCCAGTACCCTGGATGTGGGGACCCCTGAAGAACCACCGGTTTTTGTGTGCGATCCGTACACTGATGTTATTGGAATGGCTGAGGTTAGTAGAAAATATTTCATCTTATTTTTTTCCTCAGGTCTATTAGACGATAATAAATTGAACTTTATTTTTCACACAATAAAATTTACATTACCTTGTTTCCAGGCCGCTCGTGAATCAGCCCGAACACGCAACATTAGCATAACATGGCGCTCCATATCCGAGTCCAGCAACCAATCGTCCACCGGCTTCGATATCCCAGAACCAAGAGAACCTGCTCGCCCCTCCCCCGAAAGCCACACGACGGAAGACGTAGCCAATCATAACGTTTTAGAATTGACCAATCACAACAGGGAGAATGGCCACACTAACGGAGTCAATGGCGTAGACGAAGTGCCACCAAAGTTTTTAGAAGTAGATTTTAATGGTGAGTCTTTTGAATTAAATTTCATATTACTAGCAATTAGCATGATATGTAAAGTATTGTAAAACAGATTTTGTGTTTGTCATATTCAAAGGTTATGTATCCTAGATGGTGTCTATTTCGGGTGATGTTTCGGCATGTTATGTACTAACAAGTAAGGGAAAGTTTAGATTTCTGTGTGAAACGTGTTCAAAGTTTATGCTCTCCTAGTACTTGAAAGTCTTAGTTAGTGGCCTTGTTTGTGTCAGAGGTGAGAAGTATATTTTTTTAAAATTGTCCACCACACAGTAGATGTCAGGTACAATTCACTGCTGTCATTTTGATATAAAATAAATATACTTGCACGATTATTACATATTTGTAACATGATCATGAGAATGAATCAGTACTAACATATACAGTGGCAAGGTAACAAACCCTAATTTTGAGAACACGTTCTTTCTTAACAGGCACCGAACATACCAACTAAGTTATAAACCATCTCATTCTCAAGTCACGTCAGTCATTCACGAATAACAAGTGTCAATAACCGCACAATTCGACACCAGGGGGCGCCACGTCCAGTAGCATGAGTTCGGAGAGCGAAGGAGAAGCGGCGGGGGCGTCGGCGCCGAGGAGAAATGGTTCTAGGGCCAGAGTCGCGAGTCAATTGACTTTGTGTCCAACGTCGCCAAGGAAATTGGCCTGTTGTCATTGCAGTAGACGGGCTAGTGCAACAAGTAAGATTTTTATGAGCTTTTTACCGGTAGACACCAATTTAATTTCGATTATCAGACGTAAATGTTGAATTTAATCTTGTTTTTGACTATCAGATAATGACTCAAGGTGTCTACAACCTAACTGTATTATGAAATCACACAATTCTGGACTTAATTTGGGTTTATTGGATTCGTTTCGACACGGACTCTGGTCTTAGATCGTTTCGTAAAATTTTGTTTGATATTTTTTATAAAAAGTAATAAAAATTAACGGGTATCCTGTTTCGGTTTAATTTTTATTATTTTTAAAATAACAGTTTCAAAAAGTAATTATAATGTCTATTTTAAATTCTCAATTTTTAAAACAAAATCTCACAGACACGCCAGATCAAACCTGATTATATGGTTATTGTGCAAATTTTCAGCGTGTGTTTTGATATAAATAACAAGCTAATTATTAAAAATAAAAACACGACTGACAAGTTTTTACTCAAAAAGTACATGCAAATATTTACATTATATACATTTTTGAAATCGCCTTTTAAAGCCCCTCAATTGATACCCCACTCGATAAGATTGATCAAATTTTATTTTTTTTGTCTGCTATTTATCGCATATACAATCCGCCATTTTGTTTTTATATAGCCTATGTCACTCGGAGGAATGCAAGGAATCTAAAAATACCTCTCACATCAAAATCTGTTAAGCCGTTCAGGACTTATGGTGGATAAAGAAACTTACACATACATGAACCCTGAAAACATAACACTCCTTTTTAGTCAGTCGTGTAAAAATAAAAAATAGCCTTGTAATTTGACTCTCAGTTGAGGCCAGACGCTGACGACGCACTTTTTGTCCAATCGTGTTTGTTGTATAAGGAAATGGTCTGCGCGTCCTGTACGCAAATGATTGCATAGGTTCTATTTTCACAGACTAAAAAGTGCGTCACGGATAGTCTGTCGTCTGCGTTGGGCCTGGGTTTTAACCCGTGTGCAAACCCATCTATACGTATAACCTCGTTCAGGCGGCATAGAGACGTCGGGTTCGTCTGCGGGCAGCGCGCGCGGCTCGGCGTGCTGGTGCGGCGCGTGCGACGTGCTCGGCGCGCGCTGCGCGTGCGGCGCGGCCGGCGCGCTGCCCGACCCGCTGGACGGCCTGCCGCCCGCCGCCGACCCGCTGCAGGCGCGGCTGCACCAGATCATCCTCTATCAGAAGGTGGGTAACTGATATCGTTCATGTCATGTTTATTCGTTTTTTCAGGCAAGAGAGAGAGAGATAGGTATGTACAGAGAGATATAGGTATATACAGAGAAAGAGAGATATAGGCACAGAGAGAGAGATAAACACACACAAACAGAGCGAGATAGGCACACTGAAAGAGAGAGAGATATATATCTCTCATTCACACAGAAAGAGAGGTAAGCACAAAGAGAGAAAGAGAGAGAGATATGCACACAGAGAGAGAAAAAACGCGGTAATGGCAGAGAGAATAGGGTATTTGACAAGGTGTAATTTTTCAACATATTTTTGAATAAATGGAAAGATCATATCCTCCTAAGACCCAGACATTTTTTGAAAAGTTGTCTTTATAACCGAACGTCTTTCCTAAAGAACAAATTTGTAAATGTCATTGAGTCCTGAGTATAGCGAACTGTAAGATGTCACTATGACCCAGCGGTCTATAAATAGAACAAATTCGTTTTTCTGTAATATTATTTAATTTCTGGCAACTATCTAGCAGGAAACGTTTTATATCTACTCTATGGTTAATCATCTTTGACGTTTAAGTTCAAGAAGCGGAAGTAAGCCGCCATATTTTTATTCAAACAGGTGACAATGGAGGGTCGGCGAAATCAAGGTTAAGTAAATCCAAAAATATCTATTGAAATAATGAAATTTTTGTAATATATTCTATTGGTTTATATTGTCTGATTGACATATTTTGCAAAGTTAATGTTATTTTCACAATACATGAAACAGATTTTTATTAATCTCCCGGTAAAATAATTAGTTCTTTGTAAAGTGCGTTCGGCATTTATGCACTAAATTCCCTTCAAGAATTTGTTCTTTAAAAAGAATTTTAGGTCAAAGTGTTTAAACCTTTATGTATAATATTTGCTCAAATTTAGAGAATGGTTATACCAATTTTTATGATTTTTTGCGTATTTAAAAGCAGATTACAGAATAAGCAGAGACCAAGAATATCACGCATCCACTGCAGGTGTTCGTCAACTTATGCCCCCGGCAAACACTTGGCATTGTCTGGCTAGAGACCATCTCCAACCGTGGGAAATGTGCAAGGAAACGCCGATTGACAATCAGATCAAGCGCCGCAAATGGTCATGGATCGGCCACATGCTTTAAAGAGACTCCACCAATATCCCTAAACAAGCTCTCCATTGGATACTACAGGGAAAGAGGAAAGTTTGTCGACGCGAGCGAACCTGGTGGCTTACTGTTGCGGCGGAACTGAAGGCAGTCTCACCAGATCAGAGGCTTAGCGCATTGCCCAGGACAGATCCCGATGGAGAAGCACTATGGATAGATGCCCTCTGTCCCACTTGGGAGCCTTTGAACCATTAGTAAAGTAAGTCAAAGTAGATTTTATAATGGCTTATTTTACAATTAGATCCGGTAGGCGGTTCTAAAATGATTCGCTTCAGACCTTAAGCACTATATTATCAGTGATCAATAATTGATTGTTCATCATTCAATTTTTCTTTTTGCTGGGAATTTATTTTTATTCATTATGATTTTTTAAATTTTGATTCTGAGATAGAAGACTTTGTAGATGATAAGAATCCTGATTATAAAGAGCCTCGAATAGATAATAGTTATGAGCTTTGAGGCAGTGACCAAAATTATACTAGCTCACAAAGTAAGTTTACTGATGGGGCATATGATGAGGGTGGAACTTTGTCTAGCAAAGACCGAGCTAGAACCGGAGTACCTAGAACTCGCGAGATATCAGGAGTTTGTCTGAGCGGCTACGTACGTACACGTGGTGGCACATCATTATCATCATTTTCGGAGCAAGTATAATTTTGGTCAATGTCTCTACGCTCATAACTATCATCTATTCGAGGCTCTATATAATCTGGATTGTTATCATCTACAAAGCCTCCTATATTAGAATCATGAAGTATTTTAAATAATGCTAGGTTTTAATTGCAATGACTTTGCTTATGGGTTGTATTTGCTTCACATCGATTTGCTTGTGTTGGTGTGAGAAATAAGTATATTTCTCCAGTACCATTTATAGTGCACTATTGGCTCGGGGGATGGTATTTTCATTTGAGGAATTCTATTAAAATACTATATGGTAGGTAATGATATCGCACCGGGCAGAAGAGCTGAAGATATGCAGTCGAAAGCGTGGCCGATGCTAGAACAAGTTCGTCAAGGATTTCATAGCCAGAAGTGGAATCAAAAAATCTCCATTTCTCTCTATTTTGTAATAAAATTTTATTAAAAAGATTATTAGAACATTTGGTATTTCATTTTAGAAAATAGTTTTATCCAAGTTTCTGAGTTTTGATACGAGGTAGTAGATACCAGGTGCAATTGTAGACGACAAATTAAACGGAATAGCTCTCTGTTGGAACCCCAAATAAAGCTTTTAATGTACACCATTCAGACCGTACGCCCTATGAGGAGAACAAATGTATGCATTGAATTTACTACATTGAAACCGGATGTTCTTTAGAAAGAATAAATGTATCGAAAATGTGAGTTAGTGCAATAAAAACTTCTTTCAATTACAAACAATGTTTGTTCTAACAAAAATCATGTAGCATTCTCTAACATATTAAAAATCGTCGTTGAAACCTCAGGACTTAGTGATGACATTTATTTTATTCTTTGTAAAGAACATTAGGTCAATTCGACATCTGTCGCTTTGTAATACTCAGGACTTAAGTATGGTGGTCATTTTGTTCTTTAGGCAGTACGCAGGGTCTTAGGAGGACAAGTTTTATAACAAACTGTTTTTATTTTTTTTATTTTCGATTTAATTACCTAGTTATTTCAAATTGAAAATTCATACCAACGGAATACGCCGAACAGTTACCGAACACTTCCGATTAGCCCGGTGACGTCACACAGGTGTTTTCCCTACTCGGTGCGCCTCTCCCCGCCGGCGGCGCTGGGCCCGCGCGGGTGTGGAGCTCGGGTTTGTGAGTGAACTGACAAGAAGTGTTCGGATTTTTTCGGGGCATCGGATTTTTTGGTACTTTTAATTAGATATAACTTGATAATTAGGTCGAAATTTAAAAAAATAAAAACAGTTTGTTATTACACTTTTACATAATCTTTCCATAAATCAAATAAAAAAAACCTTGTCAAATACCCTATTGAGTGTTTGTATGTAGCAAGCAACCAGGGCGCCAGCTTTATACAAGAGTTCTATTTAATGGCCCGCGATGCATTTGTAGGAAACGCAGGGGCTATATAAGTTTTGTGATGTTCAGAAAATATAGACTTCCTTTTTTTTGTCTTCTTTAGAGCTTAGACCAGTATAAATGTAAAAAAAATATTTTGTCTCATTCTCTGAATCCTACTAATATTATAAATGCGAAAGTTTGGATGTGAGTTTGTGAGTTTGTAAGGATGTTTGTCACTCAATCACGCAAAATCTACTGGACGGATTTCTATGAAATTTGGTATACGGGTAGAAAAATACCGGGAATAGTATATAGGGTACTTTTTATCCCGAAATTCCCACGGGAGCGAAGCCCCGGGGCGTGGCTAGTATAATAATATATTAATTAAGCGTTTTATAGTAGAAATAAAATAATACTCGAGTATTTAATAAGAGAAAGAGAAAGTACTCGTGCCATAAAATAACGCCAAATATTTGGTTTTTTTTTTACAGAAAGTAGTAGAAGAGCTTAGTGGCCAGTTGCGTTCCGCCCGCGAAGCGCTCAGACTGGCGTCGCCGTCGAACAGACAAGACGCGGCCGCGTCGCCCACGCAGGTAAAACCTAGTCCAGCGCTGGGCGTCATGCCCACCTTAGACTTAGACGAAGAGGTCCAGCGGTAGACAAGTCTTTGAAGCCGTCGTAAACCAATACTAGGTACGTGGATATTCAATTTTATATTGTGTCTAGTTTGGTAGTAACAATGTGCTGTCTTCGTTGGTGATCCCCAAAAGTCGTTGGTTTTATTGTAGGTAGTTTATAGTTATGGTAATGGTTTACGGACAAATGATAACGTATGTAAACTCCATTTATTCTTACCAGTCCTATCATGTAAACAATCTTCACAGTACTTTTTGTTGAATTTTGTTAAAAATAAATCAAATATTAGTTCAAACCTAAACATTCTAAAGTAAAACATTTATTAACCACGAAAGTAATTTCCTAAAAAGTCTATTTTAATTTATATTGTTGTAAAATCATAAAAAGACATGGTAAGATTGCTTACATGATAGGACTGGTAAGAATAAATGGAGTTTACGTGAAACTGGCTCAGGGAGGTTAGTAGATGGATGGGTGTGTTACTTATTATTGCATTGCATGTAATATTTGTATCAACAGGTTATGACTTAAAAATTTTGTCAAGCAAGATAGATTTGAATTTTATAAATTATCCAACAATTATTGTAGGCGTTCGTGTTATAACTAAGTTGTATTTTTATTCCCACAAAAAAAAAATACGCTCAATATTGATTTGTCCACAGCCAAGTAGCGGCAGTGGGAGCGCAAGCGTAAGCGTCCGAAGCGGCAGCGCGAGCGGCAGCAGTAGCGGAAGCGGGTCTGCCTCGGAAGTTGAGGTGGGGGAGGAGGCGCGGGGGGTGGTGTGGCTGCCCGATAGTGCGGCCCCTCGATGCCAGTACTGTAGCAACCACTTCTGGCTGGCGCGCCGGAGACACCATTGTAGGTGAGTAACTGCTTAGTTCTGGTTTCCTGGTACCTGCTATGGTTGTTGGTCGGACTTTTTGGTATTTTACTGCATATAGGCAGTCTAGTTTCCATACCCACATCACCATCGACAAAATATCGATAAGACAAGCTTAAGACATTTTTTAATTGTCTTCAGAAACATTACAGAGCCCAATTCTTTTTTTTTCACTAAAGATTATTTTCAGGATAATTATGTGAATAATCAAGCGTCTTTAGAATTCCCGTCCCGAGGTGTCCCGGGTGATCCATAGAGCTAGTACACGGTCGTGATTTATTAATTTTTTAAAATTAGTCACGGTTCTTCCACAGACGTTGCGGCGGCATATTCTGCGGCTCGTGTTCGGAGATGAGTTCGTGGGGCGACTGCGGCGCAGTGCGCATGTGCAGGCGGTGCCGCGCGCAGCGGTGACGCGAGTCCGCGCCCCCCCCTCCCCCGCCCCCGCCGCCCCGCGCACACGTCGCCGCGCTGCTGAAGCTACACTGACCTCACCTGCGACGCACTCATGCCGCCCTGGTAACTCTGCATTGTGCTCTCCGGAAAAAGGATGAGCCATGCCGTTTGATCGCTCGCCATTTTGCCCCTGCAAATGATATCCGGAAGAATCTATGTTGCATCGACTCCGCTCACCTGCAACGCACTCATGCCGCTCTGGTAACGCATTGGTATCTCCTGAAAAAAGATGCAAACACAGATGCCGTTTCGCTTACCATTTTACCTCTGCAAGTCCTTTCCGGAAGATTGTAATGTTGTGTTGCTGATGAAATAGTTGTGAACATATTGACATCGTTCACTTGCGATACACTTATTCCGCCCTGGTACCATAGTGCCATCCGGAGAAATAGTCCTATATGATGGCTGCAGTGTTGGATGACCAAAGATGCCTTGGAAACAGTTGCTACTTCACTGATGCCGTTGATCTGCTCACCATTCTATTCGGTATATCGAGTATTTCCTAAAAATGCTGGAGGAATGATCCTGTGTAAGATGCAATGTTAAATGAAACAGTTGTTACATACACTACTGGCTTCTTTTAAATGCGACGTTTTCTTGCCGCGCCAGTAATCCCAGTAAAACATATCCCACATTCTGGAAAACAGCTGTTATTCCTTCATGCCGTTGATTTGCTAGCCATTTCTGCTGGCCTGGTAACTCTGCATAGCATACTCCGGAAAAATATTGCTATATACTTCTGCAAGTGCCCTTTGGAAGAAACAAATGGTGAACGATCTAGCCAAAAAAAAATTACAAATAAATCGAAGCATCCATTGTTTCTACGAACGCTGTTAAATTAACACTACTTCTGCTGCCCGGAAATATCGATAACTCTGATGGATACCTTTAAAATTGTCTTGTGGATGTAACAGAATCTGTTCTTTTTATGTTATTGGAAAATGGATGAATGGTATTTTCCCTGGAATCTCGAAATTAATTAGGTTAGTTCTTCTATTAATTTTGACGTTTTAGGTACTTTAATATTGGTCTAATTATAGCGAATTTACTCATTCCATTTACCAATAGCGTCAAAAAGCTAGGCATATTATTTATGTAAAATCTCCTTGCATTCACAACTCTTTAACTGTAAGAAAATGTTATAAAAAACAGTGGCAGTGCTTACGACGACGGCAAAATGACTAAACCAGCAATAACTTTTTATGATATGATGCATGATGCTAGAACTGTTTAGACTGAAGAATCATTCGCTGCCTGTATGAATTTAAACAATAAATGATAAAATAGTTATATACCTCCGCATTACAATATAGGGTTATGTCTAAACAGTTTTTAGTTTTGTTCTGTTACTAGTCAAACCGCTACGATATCATGAGATCATTTCGATAATGTTATTTATCCCTAGTATGTACAATGTTAAACTCCTATTTGTGTCGTGTTGATTGTCTATATGGGCTGTCCAGGCTAAAACTCAAATGAAATTAATAAGGAATCATGGCAATTTAAGTTAAATTAATTTATTGATTCTTGTGTGAGTGAGATAAGTTGAATGCCATTTCAAAATGTTGATCTTGATGATGAATAACAGCATTTTTAAAAATCGCTTGGAGAATGAATATACAGAAATAGAATCTAGTCTTTCGCGATGTGAGGATTGGCGAGGCGTGGAGGTAGATAGCTAGGACAATGTTATAGTGAATGATGATACGCGAAGGCTGATTTTTTCTACTAGAGTATATCGTTCTTGTTTCTATTAATTATAATGTTTGATTCACGTCTTATACGTGATTTACCATTTTCTTTCATGAGAAATGACAAGGGTTAGTCCCTACAAGGAGTTAGTCCGAACCGAAGACATATAAGAAACTTTTTTTTGTAAAGAAGCTGTTTATTTTTGTTTCTTTTATTTTGTATTATAGTGTTTCATATGTTCTATAATTTTGTACAGTAAGGTTTTGTTTCACACTGTCAGACGTCCCTGTTAAGACGGCTGGCAGAATATAAATTACGAAGAAGGAAAGAGACAGAATGCTAGCCGATTCTTAACCGGGACTGTCACGTAGACTTATTTTGTATATTCGACATAACTAAGGTATTTCCAGTAGCGGAAATAATGTATAAAATACATTGTGTTTTGCGATACAAATATCGTTGTTACTCGACTGATGTTGATTATATAAAATTATCATAAATATTGTGTTTTTTTTTTATTTAAAATATGAGACAGAATTTGAAATTGCGATTTTATGTTAGTCCATTGCAACACTGATCCCCGGCTATCGCCGTTTTTAGGTATTTTGTTTGTGATATTGACTATACTTTTATATTAGAGTCTAACAACGTGTTATTAGAAGTTAAATTTTACTGGTGATTATTTTAAATACCCTCGCGGTGCGTTCTCGTTAATTTTTGCTAATGTTGACTACTGTTTGAAGGCGCTCTGAAATATGTAGTGCAAAGACATACACGACTGGTGGACAATTCGTTTGTAAATAACCACATTTTGAATTTTCAGAAGTCTCAATGAGTTACTGGTACGAGTGGTTGTTACAATAACACAATTTAGTAAACTAGGTCTTGAATCTCTTGATAATGATTTTGAAATGTATAAGAAATTTCCGGATCTTGAATAGTCACAAAAATGTACAAGACTAGCACGGATTTTTCTCAATTAATAAAATTTTATGTTTATGACTAAAATATTTATAAGAATGAATTGGAAGTATTTTGCGTTAGTATTTTTTCATATCGAACACAATATTTATTATTTGAATCTGTAAATTATATGGCTACGTATCAACAACGCGCCTTGATGTTTTACTCATGACACTCATATACATTTTGAGTTCATCTAGTCCCAAAAAAACTTTTTTTGCTCAAAAAGTCGACCGTACCTATTTAAGCTGAGCCACACAAGCTTACAAGCTTGGATTCAAAGTCAAAGTCTAATGGATAGTTTAGACGGTATGACCTGCAGTGCAGTAACTCGTACCTTGTAAACGTATCATATTATGCCGGGCGGCGCGCGGCGGATCGCATCGCAGCGATGCCGTCGGCTTCAAATCGGCGTGAATTGCATGCAATTATGAAACTTAACTACTTCACGGAAGTTTCAATTTCCCTCAGCACATGTAAAATGCGCTACGCTGCGATCCGCCGCGCGCTGCCCGGTCTAAATCTACGAGTAACATAACTCGCACGTGCGATTTACCACAATATTTTTAGTTTTCACTCGCTAATACCAGTCTACTGTTAGGTCAACAGTTTGTAACGTATAAAGCGTAAAGGGCCATTTAGACGGTGCAAGTTTCTTGAACATTCAAGAGCAATAATTGAAGTGCAAGAATTGACTTTCAATAATTGAAAGCAACTGTTTACATGGTGATATAAATAAAAAACTTGAATGCAATTATTGAATGCAAATCTTGACATTCAATAATTGCCAGTGTGTTCTGTTTACACGTATTCAATTGTTTAGGCAATTATTGCATTCCATTTTTGAAACACAGATTTGTATGGGTTTTTAGCGACTTGCTTCAAGAATTGCACGTATTTGCGTTGTCAAATTTTTCATGCAAGAATTGAATGACATTTTCTGGCATGTATTGTTTACACCAAGAAAAGTTTTGAATCCAAACTTGCATACCAGTTCAAGAATGTTACGTGTTGTTTAGACCATGCAAGTAAATTATTGCTTCAATTTAATCGTATTCAACAGGCAAGAAACTTGTACCGTCTAAATGGCCCTTAATAGTATAAGTTGCGTGACTGAGACTCATTGTAAAAATATTCCTCTTGGCGCTACCAGTAGTCATGGGATTTTTTAAACTCAATTTTACGTGCGCTGCTGATACAACTGGCCAAAAATAATATTTTTATCGAATTTAAAACAGTAGTCAACAGCTTCATGTAAAATGATTTAGTAATTCTAATATTCGAGGGGATTGTTGTTAACTTGATATATTTTATATTGTATCGAAGCCGGAGTAACGTGTAGGTTTACATTGTCGAATGCAAACTCTTTGTGACCAATGGATATTGACACGATGTGAAATAAAGGATATTTAGTTTTTACACATACATTTTTTTATTTATACCCCGTATCCCGGTCAAATTAGCATTGATGCCTACATTAATTCCTATGCTGAAAATTGGTATGAATGTTAAAAAAAACTCCGCCGTCTAGAAAAAAACATGGTTAAAGTTTGAAAAAATGAGTTTTTTGCATTTTTCAGCGAAACAGTAAGTTTTACAGCAATAATGGTTGGGACACGATTGTAGCTCATCTAATTCTCTACAAAAACTGTCTTTACACTTTTATCCTAAGAATAACTATGTTCGATATATAGCGGTTTAAAGAATTGAAAAAAATATTTTCTTCACACTTTCCCACACTACTTCAGAGGAATGTGCTTGATTCGCTTTTTTTTTGTCGCGATTTCGTCAGTCTCAGTATGCCTGTTCAACGATCTATGACTAAATTAAAATAAAAAAGGTGTATAAAATATTTATTTTTTGTTTATCTATTTTACATGTATTATGCATGCTTCCATACTAATATTATAAATGCTAAAATTTGGCTGTCTATTGTCCAAAAGGGCTATTGAGTAATAGTCCCAAGATCCCAGCCACCTCAGACTTACCTACTAATCTTCTCACTCACGAAATTCACGGAATGGATTGTTTTATTCAGTTCAATAAAATAGCGGAGAACTGGATCCAGGCACGGCCCTATATGTACTGAATAGCGATATTTCATCTGTTTTTTCTTCTTTAAAATACCCAATAGACACCCTCTACGAAGTTCCATTTTATTCATGGGAATATTAAATACTAGCCGCGCCCCGGGACTTCGCTCCCGTGGGAATTTCGGGACCAAAAGTACCCTATGTGCTATTCCTGGTATTTTTCTACCCTTGTACCAAATTTCATTGAAATCCGCCCGGTAGATTTTGCGTGATTGGGTAACAAAGGCCTTACAAATTCACAAACTCACATCCAAACTTTCGCATTTATAATATTAGTTAGTAGGATTATTTTTTGATATTATCCCATATAACATGCGTAAAATCAAGCACTAGGAATATGAGAAAAGTACTTTTTTTTTGTCTATCTTCACCGCCGCAGCCGCAGCGAAGCCAAAATTACACACTGTACAGTTCCCGTCACGTAAAAAGGCGCTGGCGGTTAAGCTCCGAGTAGGCGATATATCGGTCTATGCGGTGAGCGGGGGTCGGGCGGGTCTCGTCCGGCGCGCGCGATTGGTTCGTCAATCGTATCCATGCGCAAGTTTCACCTCCTCCTCTGTCTTATGGAGTAAAAACAAATGGATCTCATCTTTGGTTTTTTATTAAATAAAATTATATTACAAACAGACGTGCTCATAATAAACAGTGACATTTATACAAATGCAATTTAACTGGTGTCAAGTAAATAAATAAATATAAACGACTAATAAATAATAGACTAGGTATAATTTGAACATTTTTTCGATGACACGTTTCATGGTTATTAGGCCAAACGTTATTTTTTTATACTTTTTCGTAAAGATTGTGTCAAAAGACCACTTATTTAGTTAAGGGCTTAAAGTGAGCAATATTACCTAATACACAAAATTCAATATTGTCTTAGGTTTTAAAATAAAATAAATTAATAATACGAATTATTAAATCTAAATCATCTTAGAACTACTATTAGGAAGTTTTGCTTAATGATAATACCATTAAACGAAGATAAATCAATCTAATAAATTAGACTAATTCAATCGACTAGAATGTATGAGGTAGGTAAGTAAATTAAGCTTGCTAGCTAAGTACGTATTTAGGCCTACAATAACAAGATCACCTGCGCAAATAAAGAACAATTATGTTAACAAAATGCACATAAATACTCTAGTTACAAACCATATCAGAAAGTCAGTTCGGTCCAGGATACTCAACACTCCATAGAACATACAATAGAATAGTTTAAACCTTTAAGTCCAGGTGAGCAAAAACATTTATACCTGTACCCGAAGAGATTTTCGATTTACTATAGCATGATTAATAAATTAATAAAATTATATGCGTAACAGCATTAACAATATTACCTATTACAACTAACCCTTAAGTCCAACTAGTGTTACATTATGTTTCTTCTGGTACTCATAGATTAATCTAAGTATCCTTTGGCGTACTTTATCTAGTCCTTTGTACATGTCTTTGGTGTAGGGATCGAAGTCCTGTAGCTTTTTCTTCCGCCTGTATATTCCTTCTTTGTTCAACATTGCACAATCCATGTCAGCCTGGTAACGAGAGGGATTTTTTGTTAGAAAAAAATATATTTTAGTTTACATTATATTCCGAAGCCTTATGGCAAACACTGTATTTTAATATATCCGAAGAGCCCAACAATGAATAAGAATATCGATAAAACAATCACATTTTTTGTGAAATAAACCAACAAGCTTTGAAATAAGAAAACAAATTGCCTTAATATTAATTCAAACAATGTACTATTTTTAAATTATGGTTTTGTATTTTAGGTAGGCTGTGTCAGTAGCACAGACATTAAAATAATTTAGTAATCGGATAATTGAAAAACGTATCATCTCGGTCCTCGCCTATCAAGACTTCATAAAAGGCGAAGAGTTTTAATGAACTTACCTCAGAGACAGTATTGTTCAGAAAGTGCAATATCCTATTGAGCTCAGTCCTGGTATCGCGTACCAGGGCCTCATAGAACACGATGTGCATGGCGCCCGGGAACTGCGACAGCCACTTGTAGTGCAACCCCTCCCAGTCTCTGAGCTGCTGGTACACGTGCGATGCCCAATCTGCAATGCCAGGTTGATATGCTGCTTAGAACCGTAAATTCCGCGCGAACGAAGGCGCTGGTACAATCTAGTTTGGTCAAAGTCAATTTTTTTTATTGAAACTTGGCCTTCAAAGAAAGCTCTATTTTACGTCGAAAACTAATTATTTAATCATAATATATTATGTATCGAAGCTACAAATTGCTAGCATTTCGAAACGACTACTGCTGAGAAGAAATGCCGAAAGCAACTCATGAAACATTCTTGGTCGCCTAACATGCCAGAGGGGCTATTTATTTACTTTATACATATACTAGATTGTGTAGGTACAGTGAAAAATAAAATATAAGAAACAAATATAAATATAATAAAACATGTTATGTTTGTGATCGAGTAACCACAATGAAATGGTTAAGAACAAGAAATAAAAATAAAAGTCGAATCAGAATCGAGCAGACCTGTTCCCCCTGGCAACACCCGTTCACGAGTTGACGCGAGGGAAATTTTAATTTAAATTGGAAAACTTCTACTTTACCTGATCTCTTGCTGTTAGGCGATCTTCTTTTGAAAGCATATTTAGGAGCGGTGCCAATGTGCCCCTTAAACAGGCGATTAAAATCCGCCTGAAAGAAAACATTAGTTTAAATTAGCAATATTTAATAGGGTGACTTATCAATTCATTAATATTCTATTTTTATATGAAGGCTCTATTTTTTAATAAATATGATTATCAGCAAAAAGTTTCCTCAAGAATCTTCACAAATATTTATCAGCAACAGACATATCTAATGAATTATGTAGTATTTCTTCATTTCTTCATGAATTATAAAGTAGGTAACTTAGGTGAAATATAGATTAAGATATTTTTTAAGTGGAACTGAAACGTGATTCGAACAGAAACCGCACCTTGATGACTGGTAAGCCATAAGCATATTAATTGAAAATTATGAACCTATGAAAAATTCTTCCATATGACTATTGTTTGTAATTCAGCAACATTTCTTTAGATGATATTTGTGGAAAAAAAATCTTGTATGTAAGTTTTTTATACAAACTTTCAACTCCGATTTAACTGACCCTTGGGGGTTGCATAACTTATATTTGAGCTCAGGTTAAACTATCTCCATGACAAATTTCGTTAAAATCGGTTCAGTGGTTTAGTTGTGAAAACACAACAGACATGCAGACTCTTTCATTTATAATATTAGTATGGATGTAAAAAGCAATGAATAACATATAAATCATATACAGGTGTATATTTATACATTCACAAGACCAGAACCTTATAAGTGGTTGTGTAAGGTTTAAAAATAAACCTAACACAACCACTCACAAGGTTCAATTTTAAATAATAAGGAAATGAGAAACGCATCATATTTCGATTAATCGATGTGGCTGTTGTAGACCCCCAGTTCTACACAGAAATAATTGATTTTCCATAAAAAAAATTGATCTTGGGACACAGTCCTCCATAGCAGCACACATTCTTACACACTCAAAAATGATACCATCCTACTATAATATTATAAATGCGAAAGTTTGGATGTGAGTTTGTGAGGATATTTGTTACTCAATCACGCAAAATCTACTAGACGGATTTCTATGAAATTATGTATACGGGTAGAAAAATACCGGGAATAGCACATAGGGTACTTTTTATCCAGAAATTCCCATGGGAGCGAATCCCCGGGGCACGGCTAGTAGACAATAAATCCAAGAGCCTTAATAAAAAATCTTAAAGCTCAAAAGTAGGCAAGTAAAAATTCTTCATTGCACCAAAAATTATGGACAGAAACATGTGACTTAAATTATAGGTAATGCGTACAATAGGCGGCCTTATCACTAGTGCAATATCTTCCAGCCAACTTAAAAAACACAGCAACAACAAACAGTTTTGTTTAAAAGAAAAAAGATTTTTAATCTTTTTTCTTTATAGAAAGTAAAAAAGTATAATAATTACCAAATAAAAATGGTCTACTCTTGCAACAAATTGTTAAATAAGGAAGCCAGCAACAACTGAAAGAAAATTATATCTTTTAGTAAATGTAAAACAATAACTACAAAATCAAGAGTTTTCTCTACATATGGGAAAAGAGTCAAAATAAAATACAAAATACATACATAAAGATACATGGTTAAGGAAAAGCGTGGCCTTCTGATACAGGTGTATTTCACTTGACTAGATAGAAGGTCCTTGGGGGAGGCCTTTGTCCAGCAGTGGACGTCTTTCGGCTGAGAGAGAAGAAGAAGATGGAAGGTCACAAATACTGGAAGTTTCTGTACTACTATTGCTGAAGAAATAAACATTTTTAATTATCATAAAGCTGAACAATGGACTTCTGAATGAATTTCTTTCTCCACAATTAGTTCAGTGATATTTTGTAATTAACTCGTCATGTGAGACTTTAGCCCAGCAATAAAGGTTAATAAAAAAAATATATAGAATATGTTGACAAGTTTGCTTCATGCAGCTTTGTGAGTTAGCTGATCAACCAATTTGTATGGGAGATGAAAATTTTTTGTCATTTTCAATTTCGTAATAAAACTACTGCAAAAATTTGGACACTGTTTAAAAAGTCACCCTTAATCCTTCAAGCCCAATGGCCGGGATCTGGAAGTGCAACTATTATTCTTTAATAGTCTTAAAAGGATTAAGTATATTGACGACCTCCGTGGCCTAACGGTTATCACGCCAGACTGCCACACCGGAGGTCCCGGGTTCGATCCCCGGTCAGGTCAAGATGGAAAATTATCTTTTTCAGATTGGCCTGGGTCTTGGATGTTTATCTATATATGTATTTGTCATAAAATATAGTATTGTTGAGTTAGTATCCCATAACACAAGTCTCGAACTTACTTTGGGGCTAGCTCAATCTGTATGATTTGTCCGTTTATATTATTTATTTAAAAAATATATATATATAGGTATTATCTTTGTTAAGCATTATACAACAGTTGAATTATTTTTCATGCCATGACATTAATATTACATGCAAATATCATACAGGAAGTAGCTAACCAGTATGGCATCTCGAGGGTTCCGAATCAGCAATACAGCTGCATCAAATTTATAGCTTTCAGAATCTAATGGAGGCACTCCATGGGTCTTCACTATTAACACAGATCCATCTGTCATGTTTTCAGCTGGAAATCCATGGGCTTTTAAACCATAGTCCATGTAAATAGAGCCTGTTACTATACCTGAAAAATAAATTTAAATTTTGACTGTTGAAATGAATCTCATGTGGTTTTGTAAGCACTACACCAATGCTGATCATTTACAACTCTCTCATGTTTTTATTTGTACTATTTCCTATGAGTTATTAATGACCACCACTGCAGTTTTGAAACTGTAAAATAAATTGATCTGGCTGCAAACACCTGTTTTTTATGAGTAGTTTTGGTAATTGTTTGAAATAGCTGCTGTAACTCCTAAAACCATTGAGGTTTGAATTCCTTTACTACTAGATTAATATTATAGATTTCTTTATGAATTTTCTTTATGAAAATTCATAAACAAGATAGAAACAAATGACTAGATAGATGTATTAGTGATTGGCACAGCCGACACTCACACATAAATATATCATAATCAATAGATTCATTTAAATATGGAGTTCTTTTGTTACATGTAAATAGTTTAAAATATTCTAATTCTAATATAATAAATGCGAAAGTTTGGATGTGAGTTTGTGAGGATGTTTGTTACTCAATCACGCAAAATCTACTGGACGGATTTTGATGAAATTTGGTATACAGGTAGAAAAATACCGGGAATAGCACATAGGGTACTTTTTATCCTGAAATTCCCACGGGAGCGGGCTAGTGATGTATAAAGTTCATAACACAAAATAAAAATGCAAACAGGCCTCAAATAGGGTTGGCTTTAGAATGGATTAAACTCAAAAGCGACCTTGTTGAAAAAGGTAGTATAGGTTGCGAGGAGCGAAGCGACAAGTGTTAGGTTATACATAAACCAAAATGCCCGCGGCGAGCGAGCGAAACGAGCGTGCCGCGGCAGCGGCCGCCGAAGCGGCAGAACTGACTTGGCCCCAAAATAAAAATGCATTTCAGAGTTATAATTTTAGTAAATTTGTGAAAAGGAAAGAGAAATCAATCTGTTGTAATTAAAAAAATATTAAAAATCAGTTTAATCTATTCTAAAGCAAACCCCAATTTGCGAATTATAGGCTTGATCTATACTAAGGAGCGATTCAATAATCTATTCCTAAAACAGATAGGTAATTACAAGAAGGTACTTACCTGTAGACTGTTGTAGCAAGTACCTCAACCAAGTGTTACCACTGCCAGGATATGAGACTAAAGCGGTGACTTTGGGTGAAGGTGGAGACTGCCACTTGAGTTCCTTACACCAGCGCACCTGTGGAGTCTGCCGGTACCCGAAATGATTCATATAATTGTTTCCATAATACGAACTTTTTGCACCGTGCAATGGACTCAACATAAACAGAATTATCGAGAAATACAACATCACAACTGTCGCAGCCAACAAGAATACTGATTTTCGGGACATGGCTAACGTTCCATTATTTGTTGTCTATTATAAATAAACATTTGATTCATAACTCTAGAATTTAATACATCGATCTCAAACACGCACTGTCATATTGGCACTGTTTTCACAGAAAGGTTTGTAAGAAATTTTGGGAAACTCTGAGCAATAACTAATGAAAGAAAAAGGGAACTGGAAATATGTCTAGGATAAAGATGGTACCTATAACTTTAATATCTAAGTTATTTTGTAAATACAAACATACGAGGAATTAACAATGAAAAAATTCAAATAAAATCTTGATTGATGATGGATGATTGATTTGATAGGTACTCTTCTTGAACTGTCCCTCCCTCCCTCTTTCTTTCCTACTGTCTGTTTGACTTTGACACATGTTTGACAGTTTGTATTGTAGATAGTATATACAATAGGTACTTATATTTAAAAAAATATGTATTTCTGTGCTTAGCACAAACCACGTAGTGCCGCCGAGAAAATTCCTATTTCTGAAAAAAAATTCCCTTGATCCGTAAATTCTCAGAAACTTCTCGGGTTTTAGGAAAATTTTCCATTCTCAAGAATATTTCCAAGGAATTTCCAAGAAACTTTCCGCTGTTACTTTGACGGTTCCGTGGCCCAACGGTCATCACGCCGCCGGACTGTGACATCACACCGGAGATCCCGGGTTCGATCCACGGATTCCCCGGTCGGACCACCTGAGGCAGTTTTTTTTATTACAGTTGGAAAATATCGATAATATAGATAAGACAGTTGTTACTGTGATATCTTATCACTAAATTACAAGTTGAGGTGTTCCGCAGTGTTGCTTTTTCTGTATGTTGAAATTTGAAATAGCCTATTCTTTATTAAATTATCGTAGGTAGTTTTTATCCCGGAAATATTTAGGGATCGTTCGTGAAAATTACAAACACTAAAACATAATCACGTGGGCGAAGCCACAGGCTAAAGCTAGTCCTAATCCTATTCTAATCCCAATCCTATCCAAAACATAATCACGTAGGCGAAGCCGCAGGCTAAAGCTAGTCTCCTAATCCTATTCTAATCCCAATCCTATCCTAACTAATAATGAGTGAGTTTGTTTGTTTGAATCTTCCTGAAATTTTGCATACACATAGAAGTACAGTTTGTCTATAAAGTCCTGACATTAATGTTCGAGGAACTAACATTGATGATGTCTCTGGCAACACCAAACGTATGTACATCAGCTGTCAATTCTGAACTTTTATTGTTTGAATAAACTGTAATAAATTAAGATCAAACTACGCTTTCTGCGTAGTTTGATCTTAAATTATAGTTTGAAAAATCAGTAAAGTAAATCGGAGTCGCACACAGAAATTGATTTTTAAAGTTTTCCAGCGATGTTTTGCGGAGTGCAAGACTGGACGATTTTTGTGAGATTTTGTCTTATTTAATAACTCACTTTACTTGAACGAACTGCTAGTATCAAAATAGTTTTGGTCACACTATATGGTGTTGCTACATGCATACCAGTGGCGCCATCATTTAATTTCACGACTTAATAGACACACTGTACTGAGACGGACATAGGGTACCTTTCATCCCGGGAAAAAGCACTGTTCCCGTAGGAAATTCGCGCTAGTAAACTCTAAAACGAACCTCGTACCTAACTAACCTAACATTCTAGACTTTTATAGACTATTCAACATTGATACATCAAGCACTAGCTACTAAGCGCATTGGTTTTCTCCCTGAGCGTTCCCCCCCTACCGAAAGTGAAAGCAACAAATCTCCAAAACACGGACGGATCCGTCCGCCCACGCACACGTGTTTGCGGCTGCGGCTTTGCGCGATAGTAAAAAATAATTATATGTCGAAATCAATGAGGGATTTTCCGTGACACAAATTAAAAAAAGAAATAGTTCCAAATGACTTCATAGATGGCGCTTAGTAAAAGCCGAGAGAAAAAATTCCATACAAAAAGCAAAAAATCCACGGGATTGGCATTAAAAAAAAATAAAACTTAGTAAAAAAAAAACTAAAAAGTATCTATATTGTGATTTGTGCAACTGTCAAACTGTTATGTGATTTTTTTTTCTGCCTCTGGTTGAAAAGTAAAAGCGCACCATATAGGTTCAGCCATTATTACTACTCGGCTTTCATAAAACGCTATCTGTTGAGAGTGTTGAGACTTTTTTGTACTGATTTTTTTTTCTTAATTAGCTGTCAGAAAAATCGCTCATTGGGCAACTGACACATTCTCAGAATTTGACGGATTTGACGGTGTCATGTCATGTGTCACATCACGAATTTATCGAATTTGTAAATATCGGAGATATTGTACTTATTTTACATAGGTATTGGTTTTGCATATAATCCTAATCTATTGTTCATTTAATAACGTTTAATTTATAATGGCTAATAATAAAGACCGAGAAGAGCCAGCTGTTCTGTCGAAACAATGTTACCTGAAGAAAGACTTTCCTGGAGCACTTCAACACTTGAATGAACTTGAAATTCTGGTTGGAACCAACAACAAACGATTGCAGCATAATAAAGCAGTCGTGGAGTTCATGGCTAGTGATATGAAGAATTTGGACAAGTTTAAGAAGGCTATAGCTTTGCTTACGGGGCTCAATTTCCCAGATATTGAAATCAAAGACTTGAATTCCCCATTTCTTATTTATAACTACGCTGTTGTGTTGTATCATTCAAGGTATTACTATCAATGCACAGTATTGCTTGAGAAACTTCTAGGTTCCAAGAATATCAAAGACCCAAAGCTTCATCAACAAATTGTTCTTCTATTGCTAGAAGCTACATTATGTCGGCGTACATATGATAAGACTCTAGAAGTTGCAAAAACTCATGGAGATCCAATAAAAAGTAATAACGACGTCAGTGACTTATTCGAAAGACTAGTGAGCAGGGCTCAACTTTTACTTGGTCAAAAAATTAAGCTAACTTTGAAAAATGATTCAATAGAGAATGTTTTTATAATAGCACAACAACAATATCTTAATGGGGAAGTGAAGGAAGCTGCTAACACACTGGGGCAATACAAAACATTAAAATATAATTATGATCTCAAAACTCAAGGTGAAGATATTTGGGCAGCTATTAATAATAATCTCGGAGTCATCTATTTATCTATCAAGAAACCATTTTTGGCATCTAAATATTTTCAACATGCTGTTAAAGAACATTTCAAAGCAATGGAGAGTGTTGACAGTGAGAGACTCATATCTTGCAGAGACAGGCCACTGTATGTCTTCAATTTGGGACTAGCATTACTTGCAGCAAATAATTCCGAAGGAGCCTTTGAATGTCTTGTTGAAGCCGCCCGCCACTACCCTAACAACCCTCGAATATGGATGCATTTGGCTGAATGTTGTGTTAAAAAGTGCTGCAGTGAGGAAACTCAGCAATACACTGTTAAGAAACTTGGAAGTGGTCCTCACACACGCATCTTGTTAGCACGAGATAATAAGGATAGATACTCAACCTCAGGAGAATCATTTGCTATACCGTCATTGTCTTTAGAGTTTGCAGCCTTGTGTTTACGTAATGCCATCACTTTGTTACCTAATCAGGATCCACCAGCAGATGTGACAGGGCATCTTATTCAAGCTCCTCCGGGTCCCCCTATAAACTGGAAGCAGAGATGTGAACTCAAAAATTCGACATTGGTTTTGCAAAGCTATGTATTACTACATTTACAGGACCCACTCTCTGCTCTTATGAGTGCCAATGAGTTGCTAAGTCAACCAGATGTGTCGAGCAGTCATAAAGCCTGGGCTCATATTTACGCAGCGGAAGCCTTAATTAATTTGGACAGAATAACTGACGCAGTTGAACATCTGCAGCCACCAATGATCCACGATTTGGTATCCGTAATGCCATACCAAATGAGAGACATGATTGCCGTATCTGTTTGGGCTAAAGCTGCGGTTTGTCATATACTGAGAGGTGATTTGGTTACTGCTAGAAAAATACTACTCCAGATAAATTCACCCCGGGTGTTGCCTCTGCAAATGTACTTGGAAATATGTACTGGAAACATTGAGAACTGCCATACTATACTAAGGAAGCTCAGATTTGCTAGTGCATCACCGTGATTTGTTCTTTATAAAAAAATATTGCTGAATCTTGATCTTTTATTTTAGAAGTTGTTACAAACATACCAACAGTTTTAAATTCCTGTGCAAAATATGGGCTAAGTAGATTTACTAGATAATATAAATGATCACCACCTTTCAATTGAAACTTGAAAGACAACTTGAGTAAATTCTAACACCAGTGTTAGTAACAACACACTCGATAAGAAGAAAAAAATTTAAACTTATTTCCTTTCAAGAAAATTATGATATTGAAGATTATTAGCTTAGATTAAGTTTAGTTGCATAATATTGTTTAAGTTACAGTTGAAATTTCATTTTCTCAGATTTAAACAAGGGAACTGTAATATTAAAAATACCTATATTATTATGTGTGGCTCTCTGTACATGCTAGTGCTCCTAAACAATTAAAGTCATAGAAGTAGATTTAATGGAATAATATGTAAGTTGGGTCCTGAAATTGATAGCAATAGTTTGAAGAAGTTTTTAAAAACAAACTTTCAATTGTTCACCTTTACTTTTTATTCCATCTTAATTATCATATAAAATTACAAATCTGGATGTAGAATGCTTTTAATTTTTTTGGTTGATCGTTCAGCAGGCCTAACACATAAGTGTTTCCCAAATATAGTTATTTTAAAATTCTTTAATGTCATCTCAAATACACACTCTTTTTTGGGTATAGTTGACACCTTGTTATCCACAGAAACAATTTTGAATGTGTTTTTTGTGTCCATAATACATATTCCACTTTTACCCACATAACTGGGGCATTTTGATCTGACTACATGCAGTCGACTGCCATGGAAATCAGCTTTGTAAATAGTTTGTGTATAATTTTCCCAACTTTTACTATTAACGTGGGGAACTTGCCTATTAGTTTCTATAATCTGGCTCATGTAATCTTCCCAGATTTGGTTTAGTGGTAAAATTTCATTGTATTTTACACTGTTTCTTGGTATAACATAAAATCCTAATGCCGTCTTCTCTTTTCTAGTTAGGCTGTGTATTTTTTTCTTATTTGGCTTCTTTTTTCTCTTCTGATCTTTACTTTTAATTTTTGCAAGAACAAAATCTTTCTTCAACTCTGTTTCCACTTTAGGAACATCAGATTTAGGTACATTTGTCTTTAGAAAGTTGATAACCGCCTCAGCTGCTTCTTTATTGAATGATCCTTCTTTGGACATGTTTTTATTTCTTTCCACAACTTTCTATTAATTAATTGGATAAAATCGTAATAACTTCCTTACTTGATGTTTACAAATACATAGGTACCTGCTTTGAGGTTAGATTTATTTTTGGATTTTTTGACATTGACATTGACACTTATCATTTTCTTTATTGAAATTTTAGTAGATAGTGACATTTGGGTCTACCGCCTTTAATTTAACCAACTTCGACGAAGATAATAAAATTCCGCGACTCTAGAACCACAACTATAAATGGACTAAAACAGAAACCTACTATATAAATAGTAGGTACCTACCTACTTGATTACCTACTTTCAGCAGTAAATGAATCAAAATTATACGTCAATGGTGTTATCTCCTGAGATTAGGTACCGAAAATGTAGCGAATTTTCGCATACTTATTTTGCGTTATCAGACGGGAATGAAAAGTTCAAAACCTATGGGGTATTTCTTGATGACCTAAAATTATGAAATTTGGCAAAAATGAAGGTCTAACAGTAGGTACCTACTTTACAGGAATAAATCAGAAAATCATACTATCCTACTAATATTATAAATGCGAAAGTTTGAATGTAAGTTTGTGTGTGACTTTGTGAGTTTGTGAATCTGTGAGTTTGTGAGGATGTTTGTTACTCAATCATGCTAAATCTACTGGACGGTAGAAAAATACTGGGCACATAGGGTACTTTTTATTCCGAAATTCGCACGGAAGCGAAGCCCCGGGGCGCAGCTAGTTGTAAATGTGTTTTTGGAAGTTTTAAAAAATAGTACATTACTGCAAAGGCCGGAAAGTTACGATTTGCTGGACGAGAAGGTTTTTCGATTTGCAAATTCTAATTCCCGCCGAGGTACGTATGTGCTTTTCTCAATAAATGTGAGGAAATAAAGAAATAAACAAATGATAAAAATAATATGAATAACTCGGGCGATCATTTTAACAAAGTTATCAAATTCATCAATAGGTATGCTCGAAGAATGCATTTTTTATATAATGTAGCAATAGGCTGTATGACAAGTTACATAATTCATGTAACATTGACAGATGAATTAAAAAGTTTTGAGCAGCGGCCAGGGAAGAATTTTCATACAAACTTCCCGGCCTAGGGCAGTAAAGTAATTAAATTAAATAAATTAAATCGACTTTATTTCAGACTTACGTCCATATAAAATGTTAGTAACAATTTGATCTTATAAACTAGCGTTAGTAACATGTACACACAAAAACAAATAAAAGATTATAGTAGCTGCCTAAGGATGCAAGCAGTCTATAATATTATGACTGCGTGCATCCTTATCCAGCGAGCCAGCATCGGCGAGTCCCACCGGTCTGCCAACACGCTCACGATACTGTTGGGACTGTCGCGCATGCGTCTTAGGTGTGAAGCACATCTCTTTCTCATGATGGCATCGAAACCATCTACGTGAGCCTCTGCAAACATGCCAGAGGCACTGCAGTAGCGCGGCAGTCCCATCAATGCCCGGAACGCGTTATTGTATTGAACGCGAAGACCGTTGTAAGACAAGTCCGTATAGTTAACCCATAGACTGCAAGTGTAGAACGATTGGCAATACGCTCTAAAAAGCGTTATTTTAGCCTCTCTTGTACATCTAGCAAATCTACGGGCCAACATATTACAGCGAACAGACAACGACCTCCGCTCTCTCTCAATGTCCTGATTATCATTCAGGTTTTCTGTGACCCAATGACCCAAATACTTGAAGCTCTCGACTCTTTTCATAGAGGTGCCACAAAGTGAGAATTCAGGCACAGTAGTATAACGCTTGCGGTCAGGTTTAAAGATCATGAATTCACTCTTTACCGCGTTGTATTTGAGTCCATGAGTCACAGCATAACACTCGCAAATCTTTAAAAGTCTTTTCAAAGCTCCACTTGATGGGCTCAGCAGTACCATATCATCTGCATAGCTGATGTTGTTGATACAGACTCCGCCCACATGACATCCGATTCCAGTACTGCTGAGCTCAGCAATCAGCTTATTCATATATAGATTGAAGAGCGTCGGAGAGCTTAACCCCCCCTGTCTCACGCCGCACTCCAACCTATACTCCTCAGATAAGGAATTTGCCCATCTGACATTGTTTCTCTGGTTGCCGTACCAATGTTTAAAGAGCGATATTATTTCTTTAGGCAGATCAGTCTCAGTGTTCATCTTTTCCCACAAAATATCATATGACACAAGATCAAATGCAGATGACAAATCCAAAAAACAAGCGTACACTGGAGTCTTTCTTGCCGTGTAGTACTGAACAGTCTGCTTGAGGCACAGGATGGCACTGTCTGTGGAGAGACCTGGTCTAAAACCAAATTGCGCATCATTTAACGTGACATGCTCATCCAAGCGCCTGCCAAGCAGGCCGTCCAGAACCTTTGCAACGATCGTGGCAAGTGAGATTGGTCTATAGTTCGACACGTCTGAGGCGTCACCTGTTTTGTTCTTTGGGATTGGTACAACAACAGTTCGCATTAAATTATCTGGAAGATACGAGTGACCAATACATAAATTAAAGAACAAAGACAACACTCGTGGCAGATGGACACCAGCATGCTGCAGATGTTCGATGCTAAGGTGATCATGTCCAGGGGATTTACCTCTCACCATATTCTTTATAATTTTGGCTACCGCTTTAGTGGAAAAAAACACGGTACGCTTCTGACCATCCGCCCCAGCATCGGACACCCGCGGCGCTGCCGGTCCCAGTGGGGACTCGACTCGAAAACGCTGTCTAAATACATTGGCAATGTCACTTGGCTCGTGAACACCAGACACACTCATGGGAAGGCTCACGCTATGCTTTAGTTTATTTGTGGCTTTCCAAAATTGACTAAAATTTTTATTTCGATGGTGCTCAGAGATTTTGTCCATCTTTAGTTGCTGCTGATTTTTTTGGCACCATTTCAGCTTTGCTTTAAAAATGCGTCTAGATTCACGCATTTCATTATAATAGCAGCCTGTCCCCGGTCTACCATGTAATAACCATGCTTGAAAACAACGTCGAGCCCTCTCATGCGCTTCACGAACAACTTTATTCCAGCCAGGTATATTCTTACTTTTCCTCTTATTAAAAGAACAATGGCTATAAGTTGCTGCATCTGAAAGTATGCTGACAATATTGTCATACATCTTGTCTAATAACAATCTATGATGGTGGTTTTTACACATATTATCGCAACATTCTGAAAATTCCATCGGAAAATCCATTAATTTAAATTTAGAATTACAAAAATTATGATATTTTGTTATTTGCTCAGAATCACGTTCTCCCCACCTTATTTTACTAATACAAGCATTTTCAGTATTTACTACAACTTTTGGCTTTACAACATTCAAGTTACATTCTATTATAACAGGATAATGATCCGACACGTAACTATCATAAATAACAGAAGCGGAAAGAACACAAGGCAGCGCGGCGCTCGTAACCACCACGTGATCTAACCACCTGGCTGCCGTTCAAGTCACTTACATAAGTATGACTATCATTAGGTAACAGATCTTTGTCAACACAAGTCCATAATTGTTCGGAGCAAAACGACATAAGTTCAAGGTCAAAAGACTCACCAGGGTGAGCGTTGAAGTCCCCCAACATGAATACGTACTCCACATTATAACTTTCCACAATAGCAGACATTTCACTGAGACACTCTGTAAATTCCACTAAATTTTTATCATCATCCGTCGGCATGTAAACCGAAAATAACATTATGCACTGATCACTGAGGTCAACTTTAATGGCGGCTAGCCTAACACTGTTACACTTCACTATAGAAACTGAAGGAAACATCGCCTTTCTCCAGAGAATGGCCACTCCGCCGTACGGTCTACCACGCAACACACCGACCGTCGTATCGACACCGGAGGTGCCCGTGAAGGCGAAGTCGCTGTCTATGCTCCCCAGGAACGCGAGATTTTCCGACAACAACCACGTTTCTTGAAGACATATGACGTCGGCTGTGCGACATAGCCGACGCACACATTCCAATGATCTATGGACACCCTGGCAGTTAAAAGATACTAATTTGACGTTACTAATCTTGAATTGCGATGTAACACCCCGGCCTTAAAGGCATTTCCTTTGTCACGATATTTAAAATCGATGAATCGCCTATAAGCTACTCCTTCCGGCCAAAAATTCTCAGACATAAATATGTTTAATTTATGTTTCGGCACAAATATTTTGAAGGACTCATAGTCTTTTTCTCTCCTCATATTCATCTTTTCCACGTTAACATTAATGTCACTTCTTTTCTTGATATAATCTGAGATGTCACACACGGACACTCCCTTCGCCACATTATATATGTAAACCGGTATCTTAGTCTCAGCTGCTCTAAAATTATCTCCTGGCTCCAACACAGCTTTCCCCTTGTTTCCCATAAAACGATTACGTAATCTTCTTCTCTGTACGCGAATCCAACCCTCACTCTGTTCCTCTTGCTTCCATTTTCCTTCTCGTACAACATCTGCCACAGATTTTGTCATAGCGGGCGTGAGTTGTGCATTTTGTAAAATAACCGAGTTACTCTCGTCTGAGTCGGCTATTAAATTCTCCCGAGGTAATAAACTTGCCTCGCTCGGTTGCCCAGGCTCCGCAGCTGTGTGTCTCACGTTGTTCTCAGCCGTGAGCGTCGATGGCGGCTCACTCAGCTGATCCGATGCCGGGTGAGTCATAATAACGGTCGACTCAGCCGCCTCAGATACCCGTCGTACACTATTATCGGGTATGGCCATTTCACCGTTGCCATTTGTACCTTCCGACGAGTACAATGACTGTCCTATGTCTCGATATGATCTTTGCAACAATATATCGTTTTCCTCATTAGAATTTTCCACATTTACGGGTAGCAAACCTATAGGCCCACTATGGCACTCGAAACTATTTAGTAAACAAGCTCCACGTCGTCGTGTGTTGATGTTTGTGGCTTGTCCAAAATTGTTTACCACCGACGTATTCCTCAAAATGTCAACCTCAGATTTCAACCTGGCTAGGTCTTCCTGCTTCACACAATCTTTTTTGAGCTCACTAACATCCCGTTGCAATTTAATTATATCTTTTAGGAGCCTAGTGACATCTACATGGTCCCATAAGACGGGAGGTAATTTCTGTAGTTCCTTGGCAGTGAACACGGGGATATCCTCGGAGTGCGAATCTCGTAACAGGCAGATGATATCATCCAAATCTCTGAGTGCCTTGCCGTCTTTTTTACGATTATCTCTTTTTCGCGTTATTTTTCGCTTCTTTGTCGGTACCGACGCAAATAACAAATTCTTGGCCGTTACTATATCACTTTCGGAGAAGGCACTAACACAAATGTTGATTAAACTTTCATCATCCATCACATCCTTTTTGTTATTCATGAAAGCGAGTACTTCATTAATTACCACATTGCAATTTACACATTTTACCACTGTCGACGACATTTCAAAACACGCACAGCACAAAACGCGACCGTGAAGCTGCGCTTGCGCGGCGAGACTGACCAATGGTAATGCGAGCAGCGGCCAGGAATGAATTTTCATACAAATTTCCCGGACTAGGTCATTAAAGTAATGCATAAACCAGGAATTACAAACTTCCTGTCTACTTTTTACTACAATAATGCCTACATTTCCAAGCATGTTTGAGAAAAGTATTATAAACTTATTTTTGCGCTCGATGCTGTATGAATCCTAGGGATCTAATTGAAAGTTAAGTTTGTTTTTTAAACTAGTTAGTCTTTTAGTTAGTAGAGCTATAATGTGAGATGCTTAGCGTGTACGGAACCCTCGATGCGCGAGTTTGACTCACACTTGACCGGTTTTTATTTTGTCATGCGTATAGTGCACCAAGATTTCCTTGACGCTGAAAAGCTTGTCCCAAAATAGTAGATTTTACAACAAGGGCACAAAACGAACCATTTTTATCCGAGACTTTTAGCAGCCCGAACCGAAGGCAGTAGATACAGCCGAAGGCGACGGCTGATAGTAATGTCGAGGATAAAAATCGTTTTGTGGACGAGTTAGAAACTCTGCTTTTCACTTCGATTGCGAGAAAATAATACAGTAAACGCACGAAAAAACAAGAACTATTTCCCGCCGTTTTAATTTTTTACATCTTACGACATTGATATAAGGCTTGGGCTGCAGACCTATATCTACAGCTTACTATTAAATTAATTTTGTGATAATAATTTTCTTAAATTTATTAAATTAGGTACTTATTTTAATATTATTTATGTCATACAAAACACACAAGGCAAATAAATTAAAGTAAATATTATAAAATAACAAATTCTATCTTTGAACTTCTTATTGTGTTTGGCTGTATGGTTAATTACTACTTTTTACACAAAATAAAATAGAAACTAATATAGTCAAAGGTTTACAGTACCCATCAGTACCCGTAACACTTTATAAAATTCAATGAATTTATCGGAAATCGAACCGGCAAATGGCAAATTTCATTGATTTTTGTAAACGCGTCCTTAATATACATACATTTATGAGTAGAGACATGAATGCCCTTGTGCACAAAATTCTATTTTGTGCAGGCAGCCTATACATATCCTGCACAAATAAAGCACTTTCAGAGCATGAAAAGTGAAAATGTTTTTTTTGTAAAAAAACTTGTTTTGAAATTGGTTTTCATACTTTATGGCATTAGTATAAACAAAGCCTTACTTTTTTCTATCTATCTTCTTTATCAAGTTAAATAGGTCGTCATATCAGTCACGGCTAGAAAAACTTATCGCAAAACAGAAAACAGCTGATTGCTCGTTTTCGCGCCAAGCACGTTTCGTTCAACGCATAGGGCAAACGTGCTCTGTCTTCAGATTCGTATCATCTCCAAGATATCGGAGCTGATCTCCATCTAATATTAGGATGGCGTTCGGGAAGCCATCTTCATTTGGTCTCCATGAGTTGTGAAGTGAAAAATGTGGCGTTGGATCTTGGTGAATTTGCTGATACTCAGTTATGTAAGTTAATTTTTTAAAAGTTTTCTTTGGTTTTGTGGTAAAAGACTTTCTTTTTATTTTAATATAATATTGTTGAATAGATAAATATACGGACAAATTGCAAAAAATGAATTAACCCCAAAGTAAGTTCAAGACTTGTGTTGTAGGATACTAACTCAACGATACTATATTTTATAACATATACTCATAGATAAACATCCAAGGCCCTTCCGGCCAATTTGAATAAGATCATTTTCCATCTTGACCCGACCGGGTTCAAACCCGGGACTTCCGTTATGTTAATAGTTGATCGAAGATTGTAAAAGACTGAATCATCGAAAAAATATAGGATATTTTAAAGCAGGCTAACACACCGGCTTACACCCGTAAAATCAGATAACCGGCGCTTTCGCTCCCGTGAGAATTTTGGGATCGAAAGGTTCCTACCCTATATACTCGTATACTACCCTAGTACCGATGTGCTATTCCCGGTATTTTTACAACCATGTACCAAATTTTATCAAAATCTGTCCAATAGATTTTGCGTAATTCAGAACAAACATACAAACATAAATTATACCTACCTAAAATTAGTTAATTTGAAATTTCTCGTTTATTCCCTTAATCAGCTTTTATCGAAGATCGAAGTCAATGATTTTACAATTAGTTGCTCGGAATTCTACAGTGGTTTAGTTTGAAGATCATTAGTTCTTTTCAAATTGATGAAGGGATGTCAGTAATAACAGCAGCAGCTTCACCTAACTAATGCCATCGATCCAATATTTATAAAGGCACAGATTACTAAAAACTATTAACTACTCATGTGATAAAGGTATCTAAATTAATAAGTTTTAAAACACAGCTATCACAGAAAAACTTCGAGCGACAAGGGGCCCTATTTTTGAAAGTGTGACTCACCAAAAAAGCGTGAGCCGAATGATTTTTCATTCGTTATCCATTATACCGTATTTTTGAATTGTCTATGTCGAATAATTCGCAACGAGTGGTCTAGACCACTCGTTTTCGTATGATTTGGTAGCCGAACGTTTTTTACGTCAAAATCTTGAATGACATAGACAACCGGATACGGATATAGATGGAGTCTATTAGGATGTTCATTTTTGCGTTCCGTTTAACGCTTACGTTCTCTTTGATTGAAAATTTACGAACATTTTTTTTACGATTCGTTACCGATTCAGTTTTCGTTGCGTAAAATGTAGCAGAAATTATTTCTCGCATTATTTTCATATCACTGGCAACATTGCTAGACGAGTGATTTCAAAAATACGGCTTTTATGTTTTTAGTGACATAGTAGGACGAGTGCGACATAATAGTCTATTCGTTTTCGGCGGTATGTCACACTTTCAAAAATAGGGCCCAAGGTTCCGCGCGCGGATCGGAAGGGAGTTTCCTTGGCTTTCCCCTCTGCGTGTGTATGTGAACTGTAACTCATTAGTGTCATTAGTACATAAAAATCTGAAGGTTTGTGGCAGATTTTGTCAATGTGTTTCTTAATTATGTATGTGTGGTATCGTAATTACAGTTTTGGTTTTTGCTTGTGTGCACTTTCCCCCCGCAAAAAATGCAAGAGAAATTTCAATAGGCAGTAAAATACTGATTGAGGTGTACTCCCTCCGCAGGAGTCAGTAGTGTTGCCAAGTGTTGCATTACGATGGTGGCAAAACTTACAAATCATAGATTTTTAAGGATACATATTCTCCAATTAGGCCTAGCTGATACGGGGCCCCTAGGCTCTGATGCCATGCCTCTGAGGCCATGGTAATCAGGGTCTGAATACACCAAAGGTTATTTTTTATTCTGAAATTCCTATGGGAGCGGGACCCCGAGTACCTAATAAGATACATACATTTTCTACTAATAAGATACATATATTTTATTAATATTTTGCGTGCGTTTTCTTTCTTATCATCATCATCAACATCCGTGATCCACTGCTGGGTATAGGCCTCTTTTCGTCTACGCCAACCTTCTCTGTCCTGGGCCACTACTCCAGTTGTTGCCAGTAATATGTTTAACATCGTCGACGCAACTAGCTGCTCTTATCATTACGATTATATTTCCAGACGTCAACACAACCGATATCAGATCATGACGGACGTCGGGAATGCTGCCCCTGCCCAAAACCATCAGACATGGCAACACAGGCGACGTTTACACGGTCCAACTTCGCGGACGACTGTCCTTGTCGTGCGAGCGTTCTTTTTTCAAATCCAGAAGGCGGCTTTACACGTTTTGGAGACGAGGATCAAGCACTGGCCGGCTCAGCGAGAGATGGTGAGATATTCCAGGTTATAGTACCTGTGTATCAAATTTCACTGAAATCCGTCCGGTACTTACATTTTCCGTGATTGAGGCGCTACCCAAGGCTAATCAGAGGGGGTGAGGGGCGGTACGTAAGCTCCGCCTTAAAGCAGACACAATAAGGTTACTTTTCGAATTTTCTATAATTTGTGTTTTTGCTAGCGAGTTTTCGTCAGGCTCTTAGGGTAATTATTTTAGAGGTTTTCTTTTAATTGTGATAAAACACTAAATATATTTTAAAAAGTAAACCAATATCGTTTTAAATAATTGTAGTCCTTATTTAATTCTTTAAAAAAATTCTACTATTATTGCTTAAATTACGGTGATTTTCGACGATAAAGGAAAAAAAAACAGGATTATGTATTTTTTTTTATCTAGTCTTATTTATTTTATTTGTAATTTGATTCAATATAATTCTAGTTTAGTATTTTTCTCTTTACGGGATATTTTTCCTGCTTCACTACTTCTAACCTATGGTTCACACTTGACGTTTAAAGACAGTACGTTTTCGGAAAATCCTGATTGGGTATGTCCTAAGTAACAAACATACACACATCCAAACTTTCGCATTTATAATTTACTAGCAAGTAGGATTGATGATGAGGTAGATATTGAAAAAAAATTGACGAATTTTTAACATCGAGGAAGACTGTTTTCGATCGATCATCTATGATTTCCAGGTATGTTCCTGCGCGCGGGAGCTGTGGACGACTGCCCGTGTCGGCTTCGAGACGCTGACTCCGTGGGGGCGCCATCTGTCTTCCTTCCGACAGCAGTGCGTGCTCTGTGGCCTGGTGTGAGGTGAGACCCACTTTTCTTCTTCTCCTTTACCATTTCTCACTTTTAATTATTTATCTTTATTATTTACTAGCTTTTGCCCGCGGCTTCGCCCGCGTGAATTTCCCACGGGAACAGTGCTTTTTCCCGGGATAAAAAGTAGCCTATGTGCTATTCCAGGTCATTATCTACCTCTGTACCAAATTTCATCGAAATCCGTCCAGTAGATTTTGCGTGATTGAGTAACAAACATCCTCACAAACTCACAAACTCATAAATTCACAAACTCACAAACTCACAAACTCACATCCAAACTTTCGCATTTTTAATATTAGTATGGATTAGCTTTTGTCCGCGGCTTCAGCCGCGTGAATTTCTCACAGGAACAGTGCTTTTTCCCGGGATGAGCTGTACTCTATGTTCTTCTCAGTGCTATATATACGCGAAATTTCAGGAAGATTGGTTCAGTCACGGAAATATGAATAAGAGTGGAAGTGTTACTTGATAAAATTAGTAAGTGAACCGTGGTCGCCAAACTCACACATTTAAGTTATAAATCATACACTACACTACAGATGAACAATGAGCTTTATTGGTCATTTTTATTTTATCAAAGTGTATTAAGTCAATGCGACTATATCGGACAAACAAGTACCTTAAGTCTTCGACATATGGCTTAATTTGTACTGTACAAGAACGTACATAAGACGTTTTAAAGTCCAACGTCGACTGAAGAAAAAATTCCGCCACTCGACAATAGATGGCGTTTCAAAACTTTTGAGCAACTATGACCCATAAATCAAAGAGAATAGGGTTTAAATTAGCGTCAAATGAAAGTATTCCTAGTGCTACTCGATTAGTGCAGTAGCGGATTGATTATTGCAACACAATATCGATATCGATAGATCAAATTTTCGTACAAACTCAGAATAATAAAATAGATTTTCTTTCTTCTATATTGTTTCGCGGATTTATAGTGTTATTATTTTAATCAAAAATTAACGTAATATTTTGTTATAAAAAAAAAGTGTGTCGAAATCAAGAAATTATTTTCCTCGAAATGCTCGGAACATATAGTACTAAATTAGTTGTCATCCAAACAACTCTGCCAGTTGCATCTATCCATTTTTCTTTAAAATCAGGATCTTTGGGAAACCTTAAAATTAATATTTCATACAATGTAAACAAAATATATCGATAAAATCCAAAACATTACCTTACTAGGTACATCACTAATCGAGTAGCATAGACGTTTCGGGAAGAACAGAGGAGCACGCGTTAATGACAAAATCGACCTTATATAAATGACATTAAGGTAACTTTTAACAAATAATATTTTAAAGTTTTTATTATCATTATTGAACTTTTATTTTAAAGAAAACAAACGAAATATTACTCACCTGTGGTACGAAACACCTCCATTTTTAAGATTAATTTTGCTACTGTTATTTTTGCACTCTAAAATAGAACAAAATGGCATTTTGACGAGGGAATTTCGACGAGAATTCAATGTCACGAACAAACTACTCAGCGCGAAGTCAGAACACAACTAGAATGACGAGCCGTGTTTGTTAGCAATGCATTGCTTACTTGTGGCGACCGCGCCACGCCTACTTAACACTTCCACTCTTATTCATATTTCCGTGGGTTCAGTAGACAAAGCGCGAAGAGGTAAAAAACAAACAAACTCACATTCGCATTTACGAGTACCTACAATATTAGTTAGGGTTTGTCTTTTTCTTTTGGCACAGTATGTCAGTTCCCTACATTTCTCGGTTGTATCTCATTTGACACTCTCCTACTCATGCTATCTTTGACACAATCCATTCATCTTTTTTGGGTTTTTCTCTATTTTTTTGTCCCTTTACGTCCATATTTATGGCACTTCTTGTAATATGATTTGTGTGAAGAGTGAGACCTACTTTACTAACGTATAATCTTATCACATATAAGAGTGCATTCCTAGGTATAGAGTCAAATGGCTTCGAACGCTCAGGCCAAACTAGCATACTTACGTGTTTATATATTTTTTTTTTTATTAATTTAAAAGTTAATCAATTTAATGATAGTAATATTGATTTGAGGGAAAATAATGATATTGTGTATAGCAAGGCATAACCAAAACTCTATGGTAAATTTCAGTAACAAAGGGACAAAAGAAGACGCAAAGCCTCTTCTTCATCCAGAAGTCGGTTTGGCGTCGTCTGTCTTGGAGACTTTGCGAGAAGCCACAGACGAAGAATATCAGGAAGCTTTAGCAAGAGATGCAGTCAAAAGCGTCTTTCAGGCACCAGACGTAGAAGCAATGAGCGACGTAAGTTCAGCTTTAGATACAGCTCGCGACATTGTAAATGTTCTTTTCAAACCTAGTGATATGGACACCGAAAGCAGAGATGATAGTAATTCTGAAGCATCGCATGTTCAAGAATCTAGATGTATTCATCCTTTAGCAAAGTCTAATGGACTAAATTTAAAGTTGTCACCCAACGTAGTTAACACTAAACCTAATAAGAAATCAGCGTCTTTATTTAATAAGAAAAATGTTTGGGATATGGACAGTAGTCTTGGGGCGAGTAATGTGAATGAACAAGTTATTGATGGTATAGGAAATAGTATAGATAAATCCAAAATAAACACAAATCCGTCTTTATTCAATCTCTTCAATGGTAAAAGTACAGACGAAGCAATTAAAAAATATAATTTTAAACCATTCGAAAATAATCAAAATATATTCACTAAAGAAAATGATAAATCTATAAGTCCGCTAGATCATATCAATTTGCAAATCAACAATTCACTTTCCGATTTAAAGCTAAAACTTGACAATCACTTACAATCGATCAAGAACGATAATGCTGATAAATTGAAAAATGTACTTGATAGCATTAGTTCTCCTAGTGTGCCAGATTTAGTACTCAAACCAATTTCACCCACAAATAAATTAGATATTGCAACAATAAAACCTTATCCATTAAAATCTTTATTAAAATTGAAAGATGTAGAACTGGTACCTCCAGTCAAAACTGCAGGAAGTGACATTAAGAAGGCGAAAGTTAATATTCCTAAATTAATACCCTCTTCTAATCATAACAATAGAGAATCAACTGCGGATCTGTTTAAACATTTTAAAACAACTAACTTAGGCGATTTGATTTCTAATGGATTAAAAATAAGTTTTAGAAATATAAATGGCCAAGGCGGCACTGAAAATATACAACCAATACCAAAGGGAATCTTTAAATCTGGATTATTAGATGCTGAAACTAGCCCTTCGGAGGTCAAAACGACTGTCAATAATGGAGGGAAGAGCAGTAAAGATTGCGATGATAATATTAATGATAAATCGTTACAAACTGATAAATCAGTTCAATTACCAAAGGTTAAAAATACTGAAATTATAGAACGCGTACCCAATTCTAAAGAAATTAAAAAACTAAACATAAATAACTTAGCTTCAACTACATCCGAATGTCAAAACGACTCACAAAATGATAATATCAATGATTTAGCTAATACTGGCAATACAACACCAAATACTGTCATTATTGACACAGTTCCTAGTCCTTCAGAAGTACAGCCTATAGAATTATCAAGTGATAACAAGGATTCCAATGATATTTCCCGTGAGGAGGCGGACTGTCACACAGCCATTACTAATGAAGGAGATGACAGTAATGTTTTTAGTGGTTCTGAAGAAAGTAATCGTGATGATGTGAATACTGATGATTTTGAAAATGGTCAAGGAAACTTTGACCAAACAAATAATTCAGAAAACTCAGATACGGAACCGAAGGAATCTGAAGAAAATTGTTTTAGAAATTCTCTCAACCAGCCAGATTCTTTTCCGGCTGCGAGTAATGATTTATCAAATGAAGCTGAAACAGACAGTGAGCAAATTTCTGATTTGCCTTCACCTACTAATCATGAAAGTTCCGATGAAGGTTGTGCCGTGGAAAACCAAAATGAACCTGAAATAAAATCTAACTCATTGTCGAACAAGAGTACACTTCTTCCAATGCTTAGGGAGGATATTATGATAGATAAATTGAAAAAACCAGAAAAGAAACCAACAATGGAAGAAATTATATCTGAAAATATGGACTCTCTACAAGAAGATAAAATTCCTACTAACACTATGCAAAATGATGAATTAGAGAATGAACCTTCTAAAACACTTGAAATTCAGGATTTACAAAATATGTCAGATAAACTATTAGACTTGTCTACCATAAAAGATCAGGAAAGTGGTGCTTCTGAGAATATTAATTGCAGCGAGTTACATGACAGCCAAGAAATTTCTAACAAATCACCAAATGCTCTTAAAAAACAAGATGCTAGTAGTTTAGAAGATGAAATTACAAGTCAAAATCCTGCGATTGAAAGTGAAGAAGCTTATAATAGTGCAGAAGTTAGTAAATTTACAGATATTGCCGACAGTACTGAGAAAAAGTTTGAAAAACAAGTATCGTGTACATCGGATTTTGATAGAAAACCCAATTCTGTTTTAAAAAATGCAAAATATGAAATGACAGCTGATAGTAGTAACCCTTTTGTGGATAAAATAGCACCTGAAAAGCTGAATAAACCGTCGTTACTACGCAACATTCTGCACCCGACAGGTCAAAATATTGGAAATAGTATAAGCGAGCCTAACTTAAAATTGCCGAAACAAAATCTGGAAAATATTCATCGCCCAAAGGATAATTTTGGATTTTTTAATATAAAAGAAGAAAGTCTAAATGAGGATACTAAATCAATGTCAGTAGAAGCTAGTGCTCCTAATTTCAAATCTGCATTGCCGACACTTCAATCTTTAGAAGATATTGATTTAGATATCTTTCAGTTAAGGCCGTTGTCTTTACCTGGTCCACAAGAATTGCTCGCAAAATTGCCAAATCTACCTCAACTAAATCTAAATTCTTACAAGGCAAAGTTGGCTATACCAAAAGGTTTTAATATAAAACCCATAAAATTACAATCTTCTTTGGGTGGTAAAAACGGATTATTAGGAGCCACTTTGACAGTTGGATCAAATAAAGGATCTAAATTGTTTAACGATCCTCTGGGTCTAAGCAATATGCCAACATTAGAAGAGTTTCATTCCAATTTACGGGAAAATGCACAAAACTTTTTACTAACGCCTATAGATATCACAGGAAGAAACATAATTGATGATTCTTTACGTTCAAGTCAAACTTTAACTGATAATATTAGATCACATGCCAAAAATACTGTAAAAGATATTCAACAAACGCTTGAAACAACATTACGAGATGTAAAACAAAGTGATTTAGGCATAATAGCTAATCCTTTAAAAGACCCGAGGGATTTTTTGCAAGCAGTATCTAGGAGACATGAAGATGTCACCGATAAATTAAAAGGAATTCAATATGATTTAAATGATCGATTAGAATCATTACGTGATCGTATTACTGATCAATCGTTGCTACCGACATTAAATGGCCCAATGATGCGACAAAACAGTTTATTTGGACCAGACAAAATTACAGAAAAACCGTTAATGTTATCGACTTCTTATAGAAAACCTAATAAAAAAATAAAAACGACAAATAAAACGAAACCTCAGAGTAATTCTAGGGTTAGTTCATCTCGCAAAAAGCCAATTAAAGGTAAAACCATAAAACTGTCAGCTGCTCCAAGTATACAAGTACCAAAAACAGTGGAGGCACCGAAATTGAGAAAAGTGGCTTCATCTTCTCCACCACCGTTAATATTGAAACATCCTAGTTTGAGAATACCACAGTTGCTGGCAAATAAAAAGTCATTTACGGACATGTTACAGGAACCTGTTAGTCAATTCCGAGACAGTAAGATACCGATATTAGGAAAAATGAAACCAGTAAATAAAGTAAAAATATCGTTCGGAACTACGACGATAAAGCCAGCTTTTACTTCTAGACCATCTGTTCCAAGAAAACCAATAAAACTAACAAGCCCATCGAAAAGTGATGCACCTAGAATTGGAACAAAATTCAGACCATCAGATTCAAATGGAGCACCAAGTATTGTGACACCCACAAAATTAAAAGCACCAATAAAAAATCAAGAAAAGGAAACGGAAAAACGACCTATCACTAAATCTTTACCTGTATTGCCAAAATCTAAATCTTTATTGAACAAATCTAAGCAACAGAATGTTGATAATAAATTTACAAATGGCCATGCCGGTATGCAATTTCCTTCTTTTGATCAAAGTCCATTGAGATCTCAAGGTCTTACAAATTCTGGAATGCTAGAATCACCTAAGAATGTAGATATCTTATCTTCCCTTAGAGAGGCAGTAAAGGCTAGATTGTCTAACTTAACTCCATTAACTAATGATAAAATTGTACAACCAGATACAAGAAATTCAGATATGTTAAGATCGGCCTCAGAAAATGTTGAATCAACTAATGTTGGTGGTTTGATGAAGGAAAATGTTTCTTATACGTGTAAAATGATGTGTACCAGAAATAATTAGATTTCAAAATTATGTATTATGATAATGCGAATTCATAATGTATTGCTATAAAAAATATTAAGTTAATTTTAATAAATCGGCCAGATAAATTTGAATTTTTTATAGATAGGGAAAGAAATAGTGGACAATTTTTTTAAGGTTCATGATATACTTATTCGTTCTTATCATCACAGAGGAGTGTACTTATACTGTTGACTTAGAGAAAAGACTTTCGCTCTATATAAATAAGAATAAAATTGCTGTAAGACTGTTTGTTACACTTAGCATTATTTGACAATGTAAATATTCCGTTAGTTAAAATGTAGATTTATTAAGTAGTAGTTAAAGAATTTTATTTGTAGTATAGTTTAAGAATTTTATACCAAAATTTACATAAAAAAATACGAATTTTTTTTGTGTATTATTTTATAAAACATCCTTTCTGAAACTTCATGTACCTATATAATTTTCAAATAAATAAAAATGGGTTTTATTCGTATTCTTGCAAAGTATACTTACCTAACATTTTTTATTAAATATTATATTATTATTGTACATATAGTTACCATAATCACTTGTTTAAATACTGACTAGGCAAGTATACGTTAAAATCATGTTTAAATCGATAAATAAAATTAATGTTCCCGGTAAATTTACCTTATTACATTGTAAATACCTTTGAGTTCCAGCTCATAGTAAAAAGGAGACGGACGTTTCTCAAATAGCGCTACAGTCAAAAAATCCCATGTCAACCCAACCTAACTATACAATATTATAAATGCAAAAGAAATGTTAAAAATGCGAAAGTAAGTTTGCATATTTGTTTGTTACCACTTCACGTTGCATTAACTGAACCAATATTCCTGGCCCTTGATTCTACAAGTTACAAACGTACTATACCGTGCCACAGTTGTGTCTCAAAAGCTGAAGAAATCGTAATAAAGTAAGAAATCTTACAGAGATCTTGTCACTTTAGTTCAATTTCTATGATTTTGACACACAATTGAGACACGACAGCTACGTTTGTAATTAGTAGAATTGGCCCCCTGAACTTTCGAATACACATATCATAGTAGGCGTATAGTCGCCGTCACGTAAAAAGGTCGCTGGCGGTTAAGCTGCGCAGTAGGCGTTATATCGGTCTATGCAGTAAGCGGGGGTCGGGCGGGTCTCATCCGGCGCGCGCGATTGGTTCGTCAGTCGTACCGGTCGTACCCATGCGCAAGTTTCACCCCCTCCTCACCCTACCAGCGGCCTTTTTACGTGATGGGAAATGTACTAAGAAGGACATAGGGTTCTTAATATCCGAAAGTTCCGACGGGAGCGGAGCCCTGAGGAGCAAAGCTTATCAATTAACATATAATAAAACTCTAACTGGTCTGTGTCTATCTGTAATAGGAGATATTCACGGAAATTATCTATCTGTGGGGTCTTTATAGGGCAGATAGAAGCCAACGCCATTTATTTTATAATTTTTGTCTCTCTTTCTGTCTGTATGTTTGTAAGCGCATCACGCAAAAACTACTGGACGTTTGATGCGGTGTTTTCACAGTTGTACCTCAATTGTTGAAGTTCTAAAATGCCCGAGGCTTGCGAACTGTTCGCTCCAGTTCGCTTCAGTTCTCCAGTGAAGAAAGAAGAAACAGAAGACAGAAGCAAAAGAAGAAAGAAGCCTGAAGAATAGTGCTGGGCTCATAGTGTATAGAATAGTGCTCTGTCCGTACGTTCGTTTCGTCTACGCTCGACTGTACCGCTGGGCAATACAACCGACCGAATATTTTGTTTCTTTGACCGTCCGTTCATTCTATCCTGTTTCTTTGTGGTACAGTCTCGAGCGCCTACCGCGCCGCGTTTTCCTTGAACCCAGGTGTGGAACAGAGGGACGTAGGTTCGACACCCAGCGCACCGGTGTACGGTTCGTCACGTACATTGCTGCCAAATGCGTGAATTTCCCGCGGAAGTTTTTTTCCAGGATCCGGATGTAAGGTACCCTTTGACCTTCTCAGTACTTCTAACTACGAGTATATTGTATGCGAAATTTCAGGAAGATTGGTTTAGTAGATAAGTATTTATTTCTGATCGTGTCGTTTTAAACACATGTCGCAAAAATCGTGTAAGAACATCGATAAGCTACAATGTTAGCTACACGCTACACTATTTTCGGGTATTGTTTGAATTTTATTTCACTGACCACAATGTATGTAGAATAATTTTTACACTGTTCTTGTTCATTTTATTGTTGCCCGTCCACGTTGTTGCTACAATGGGCGAACGATTAATTTTTTTAAGTTTCCTTTTTACCCTTATTGGAGGAAATTACGCCTGGGGTAAGTTAAAAAAGACTTAAATATTACTATTTCACAATTTTATACTAATATTATAAATGCAGAAGTCTCTTTAGCTTTCACGGCTAAACCGCTTAACCGATTTTGATGAATTTTGGCATGAAGATAGATACCTATCTATAGAGAAAAAAGAAGAATTGTGTGTGAGAAACAAATAGAGTGATAAAATTTCCTTTACCCTTAGATGCATGATTTTTTATTTTTTTTCAGAAAAAACATATATTATGTAAAAGCATCTCAGCTTTATGGTAAAAATAATTAAAAAAATCATATGTAAATTATTATGTACTTTTTTATGTATTAAACATTGTTATCATTTTTGATAATGTATGCATCTAACTGAAAATATTTTCTATACCAAGAACATTACTATGTAAAATGGAAAGCTTAAAATATTTTAATAAAATAGGTAATAAAAAAATAATGTAAAAGCTGGATGCAATTGTTCTTCCTGTTAATACATAGTGATACATTACATTTTACACATATTACAGATGTTATTTTTTTACATAGTGCTTATCAGTTTTGAATTTTTGTATTTTGTTTGTAAGGAAAAAACTCAAAAACTACTGGACCGATTTTAATGAAATTTGGCACAGAGATAAACTAGACCTTCTGGAGTAACATAGGCTACCTTTTACCGCGGACGAAGTCGCGGGCAGAGCGCTAGTATTCAATGAAATTGTCGTCAATATCGTTTTCATCTTCCAATATTTTTCCTTTTTTCAGTTCTAATAAATATTTTTCAATGCTTATGTCATCCATATATATAATTATAAAATATAAATTTAAATAATTATAAAAAAAATAGCCAAAAACCCAATAAAAGTAATTTTGAGATAAGAAAAATTTATGCCCAGACTGCATACATTATCATTTTTGATAACTAAGTATACGTGCAAAAAAATATGCCATATCCAATGTATTGTTTAAAAATCAATAGGAAAGTACAAAATATAGCTAAAAACCTCTCAAAATATATTTTTTTTGGCCGCAGATTATGATATTATCTATAGTAATTATTTCGATGAAAAATCAGAAAAAGTTCACTTCGTGAACTGTACGACATATGGCGACAAATGTCAATTTATATTCAAAATTCGCGCGCCTTGTATTTTTTCAAATTGACAGATCGATTCGTGACAGATGAGGAAACATTCAAAAACTAAATATTCAAAAGTTATAGAAGTATGTAGAATTTCTGAACGCGGAAAGTAGGTAATGTTATGAATTTTGATAAACTATGCATTTAAGGGTTAAAAGTTGTTGTATCATACTGAAATAAGATTGTTTTACAAAATTTTATTTTTGACACAACTTAACACAATCTTTTAAGGCCCACGCACGGCCTTTTAGACGGTGCAAGTTTCTTGCATGCAATAATTGACTATGAATAATTGCAAGCAACTGTTGTTTAGACCATGCAAGCAGTAGCGGATTTAGGGGGGGGGGGGGCCCGGGGGCACGAGCGGACGGCTTTTTTGTGTATCTACTGTAGAGGGAATTTTTTGTGCCCATCTGGTTCATTTCTTGATTTTTTGCAAATCTCGTCCTTCTGCAAGTCTATAGGATTCGTTTTAAGGCGGGCGGCAGCAGCATCAGGACGGATGTCGATTTGTTGCACCCCTCCCCAACATGCATAGTCCGCCACGGTCCTTGTCCCCCCCCAGGAAAAAATCCTGGATCCGCCGTTGCATGCAAGTATTTATTTGCTTCAATTTAATTGTATGCAACAGGCAATAAACTTGCAGTCAAAATAGGCCTTTAGCCTTTATCGTCACCAGGGAGATTTTGGACAAAAGTTCATGCCCATATTATGGACTTTTCCGAAATAAAATTATTATTATTATTATATTAGCCGATGTGAAGTTCTCTCGTCGGAAGCCCATCGTTGCATCAGGTCATGCCTATCATAATAATGCATTGTCATCGAAACCGAAGCCATTTGTAATATTTCAAAACAGTAGGACAAACCGAAGTACTTTCGTTATTATATTAGGTCAACTTGCAATATTTGATTATCAGACAGACAGATTGACAGACCTTGTAAAAGGTACACTATGGAAAAACTCTCTTTCTTTCTCGTTTTTAAATACCCTTACTGAAAAAACTTAAGTATTTGTTGAAAAATAAATTTTGTGCTTCGTTTAACCAGCCGTGTTTAAAATGAAAATTCATGAGTTAAATGTATGTATTACATCATATATGTACCTACCTACGTAAGGTAACCTATTGTGTCAACATTATTTTGAAGATAAAAGAATGGTATTTTAATAATGGTATTAATATGAATACAAACAATTGACCTTAAAATCCGTTATAATAATGGAAGTCTGTGAATCGGAACTGAAATTTATTTCTAGAAAACATAGACACAAATTGTACAAAAACGGAAATGTGATTTGGCAATGTAGCTTGAAAAATAAAAATAAATGTACTGGTTCTGTAACCTTACAGGTAAGCACTTATCATTATTTTTACATTTGAAAGACCGTACCTCGTAACGATTGTACTCGCATAATTTATGTTGCTACTTCGTTATTGTATGGGTCGCCATCATGGAAGTAATAAGTACCTTTTGTACAAAGGTAGGTACTTATTACTTCCATGGTCGCCATACGTTACCTTCGTGTTGTGTGTGTGTGTATGTATGTATGTGAGTGTATGTGTTGTCTGTCTGATACACGGAAATATGGTCTGATACACGGAAATATGAATAAGAGGTCTGATATAAGCATAGCGCCTCAACGGCTTGAGATACCTCTATAAGTAATTTATGCATAATATCTAGGTCAGGTTGGGTATTATATTATCTGTGGTTGGGGGATGTGCAACATCACTTCCGGAGTACCGAAAACGGAATTTCTTTACTTATTGGCGACCCATACACATTCGTTGCTGTATTTTCACAACAATCAATGCTCCGCTTGTCTAATATTAGTTTAATTTAATATGCTCGTATATTGTTTTACAGAATGAAAAAGTAATTAAAACAGCAAGCCATATAGAATGCTGTGTACCGGATTTCGCAAAAAATAATGTAGCGATAAAAATACACGAAGCACATATTCTTGCAAGTACATCAGACAATACTATCAACAAAATTTATAACGATACTTTAGTCCCGTTACAAGATAAAGGCTTGGATTTTATTTCCAAAGTGCCATCTCTGAATAGTTGTAAAACAGCAATGTATAATAAGAGAAATAAGTTTTTAGGAGTTTCAAAAACTATTTTTAGTAATTTAGAAGAAGTCGAGGTCCCAAAAATATATTTAGCTTATCTGCTTGGAGACTATTATAATGGAAGCTCTCGAATACTGGTATTCATTTCAAAAGAAGCCAAAAATATGTTAACTCAGCTTTCAGAGTTTTTTATAGATGTAACATTCGCTAGCTGCCCCAAGCCATTTGGACAATTATTTACGATACATGGAAATATGGGTAGTTCATTTTCAACCACAAACATAATTCCTTTAGTTTATTAATTATTAAGTGACAAGAAAGAAGCGACATATTTTGCACTGTTCGACATTATAACATCACAAATACCAGAATGGAAATCTACTACAATTCATGCTGATTTTGAAACTGCATCTACAAATGCAATTCGTAATTTTTTTCCAGATATTAAAATAATATGATGTTATTATCACATGACTAACAGTCTATGGAGGAAGTCCAAATCTCTGGGGCTAAAACAAAAAATTGAAAAACGAGTCGTAGGCCTTTGTAGTGCGTTACCTCTATTACCGCGAGAGATGATTACGGATGGTTGGAAATCAAAGATTTAGATATATATCGATGTTGGAAATATATACAAGATGAATGTTCGGACCTATCAAAAGTTATATAAACTATGTGCAAAATATTGGATGAAAAATAAAAAAAAATATTGACGAATGGTGCGTATACTCGGAACGCCACCGTACCAATAACGTGGTAGAGGCCTGGAATAGTAAAATCAATAGGACTATAAATAAAAATAATGTGTCATTGACCAGGCTGATAAATGCATTGTTAAATGATGCCGCCTGTTCAAATTTCAAAAAAATGCAGTTTGGTCTAAATATTTATACTGGCAGACTAGAACTGCACCAAAAAAAAAGATGAATTTGTTTTACAGACGCAAATGGAATTAAATAATCACGTAATTAGTATCGGTCATTTTTTGGAAAAATTAAGATAACTTTATCTTAATTTTTTCAACTTAAAGATAATTTATCTTAATTTTTTCAAAAAATGACCGATACTAATTACATGGTTATTTAATTTCATTTGCGTCTGTAAAACAAATTCATCTTTTTATTGGTAAAAGAAATAAATAAAATCAAAATCAAAATAAAGTTATTTTGATAATGTAGAAGTTGTGATTTTGTTTGTAGTTTGTATGTAGGACCGGGATTTATTAAAATTAAATTTATGTTTTTAGTTTTTTTTTAATTACTAGTAGAGCAACAATCATTCAATAAGCATTCAGTGGTACGACGAGGAATGACAATTCCTTATCGTGCCACTGGTGGAACAAGTTGGTGGCACGACGAGGATAAAGAAAAATAAATATACATTCATTCATTCAGTACTCATATGTGTACTGTACATGCGTTTCACGAAGATTTTTTTTATTATTTCACTTTACAATAATTACAATGTACAGTCAAGAGTCAAGAGTGCAGTCAGAAACTACAAGGCATTATGATCATTATGGCTAGGCAATAAGGTCTTCGAGGTATGACTGCACTTATGAAGCTTGACTGTACCTATGATTGGTTCAGTAGAAAAAGCCTAGAGGTTGGAGGTCATGATAGTAGTCTGTAGAACCTAAGAGACATCTACGTTAATATTTTATTTGATAAAAAATTATAGTTTATTTGTATTTTATGTCAGTTGTCACAGTAAATTAAAAATAAATTATTTCTGGCACCATAGAGTTTAAAACAATGAAGTACGATAAAGACAATTATTTATTGAGTAATATCTACCATCCCTGCATGTATCTGCATTCAGTGGTACGACGAGGAATGACAATTCCTTATCGTGCCACTGGTGGAACAAGTTGGTGGCACGACGAGGATAAAGGGATTTATTTGCATTTGAAAGGAGTACCTAACTATGTAGAAGATAAGGGTTACTTATATTTTTATCCCAAAATCAGCAGCTAGTTTTCTATAATATTATAGAAAACTAGCTGCTGATTTTGGGATAAAAATATAAGTACATATTATACATATACGGTACCGTATATTTGACGACCTCTGTGGCCTAACGGTTATCACGCCAGACTGCCACACCGGAGGTCCCGGGTTCGATCCCCGGTCAGGTCAAGATGGAAAATGATCTTTTTCAGATTGGCCTGGGTCTTGGATGTTTATCTATATATGTATTTGTCATAAAATATAGTATCGTTGAGTTAGTATCCCATAACACAAGTCCCGAACTTACTTTGTGTGATTTGTCCGTATATATATTTATTTTATATATATAAACACTACTTTGGGCCCTTTGTTTATGATCCAGTAGTGCGTGCTGAGAACATTATCGACTCCACCTTGAACCCGCAATAACTTGGCTCCTCTTGTTGCTATCTCGTTTCGGAATAGAATATATCTCAATCTACGGATTGTGACGGACCGATATATTCGTTAATATACTTTTTCTACTCCATAAAAATTTTGCTCGAATTTCGAAAAAAATTTGCTCGTAATGTGGTCAATTTTCTCAAACCTCAAAATCACTTGTGAGCTCCAAGATTTTTAAAACTTGAAATTTAGCTTGGCTCCATTTAGATATATATTCACTGACATATATTTATCTAAATTTAGAACATTATTACAGATCCGTAACGAACGCTTTCTTTTTTAATTCGTAGGCACATTCTGGCACCATCGCTTTAATCAGAACTTTGTACTTTGATGACTCCTTTTTAAATTCAATGATATATTGAATTAGTATGGGATTGCTTCTTGAAATGCCAACATTTGTTAATCCGGCTGATTTTATATTCGTAAAGATGGTAACTTATAAGATCTAACTTCGTACGCGGGGTGAGGGTGGGGGCTGGTATTCGCAGGAGCAGAAAAATAAGCTGTTTCGTTCCGCGCTACTTAATTTTGTACTACTTAAATGAAAATTATAACGACCGATACAGATTCTGACAACAGTGAAAAGCAGTAAAGTATCTACCAACTTAGCAACTTTATAGCTAGATCTAGCAATTTTTTGATATTATGGTCGCAACAACAATTTCATCAAACTTGTAGCTAAATTGTATTTTGGGTACGTGTTTTCTAGCAACTGTTGTTCATTTCATTAACTTTTTTTTAAAAAACCAAAGAAAATACTGAACATTTAACCAGTGCATGAACATCTTCCTCTTAAACTAAAATAGATATTTCTAATATCTACTCTCTGATACGGTATTAATAAAATATGTTTATTTTTTCAAACGATACTTACTAATTTTCTTAAAAAATAAAATGGTCATTTCATTGTATTCTACATACTGTATCACATATTACTGTACATATTTATTAATATGATTTAGTGTACCTATGTATGTAATAATAGTTTATGTGCATTATATTTTGCACTCTCACTAGCATTCTCAATGTCTCTGTGTATGACTCAAAAGCCTTTAGACTGTTAGATCAAAGCTGTTAGATAATGCTTTTGGCATGAAGTTCGTCTATTCTTTTACTTTTTTTTTCAAATAAAGATCCAAAAAAACATTTAGCTATTCTAGTAGTACCTACGGCTCCTTGTCCTAACAAAATCGATTTTATGAATTCCCATCCGGAAGAAAACACAAAACTTGGCATGAATGTCGCCCTCATATATATCTTCATATATAAATATTGATATGATACAGAACACTTCGAGAAATGATGTCTTTCCCCTTCTCCCTCCTTTTATGTCCTACCATCGTAGCCTTTCTCGATTTATTTTACAGTAAAAGAGGCTAAGAGCCATCTGGTTCAACTACTGACTTTTCACCCAAGCATGTTGACCTTACACATCATCCGACACACATCAAATTACTCTATAATAACATCATTAATTCATTAATGTACAGACTTTGCTAACGGCTAGTTTACAAAAGCACCCATGTTATTAGACGTCCTTCAGCAAAATTCGACCCCTTCCACTATTGCACGGTCATGGTCACAGAATCACGCATTTAACTTCATACGGATAGCTTTCAACTTCTAGGATATATACATTGTGGGGAGTGGGTCTCACACTTCGTGTAGACACATGTTACCATCATCGCAACAAAGTACCCCCTCTCAGTTGGGGAGAGAGTGTAGCGCTACCAAAAACACAAGCGAAGAACTGCTGCCCATTCTGCTCAAGATTAGTATCAACTGATGTTTCGGTATCGTTTTCGTGTATATCAACGCCATTATGTGGCATTAACTTTTGATAACAACCTGCATCACTTCATAGAAAAATATCGATACTTTCCCTATTTGTGAAAGTGAACAAAAAACTCTTAATATAATTGTCTGTTCAAAATCAATTCAAATTGCTTTAAGATATAATTCCTTGTCTAAGGAGTATCTGAGAGTAAAAATAAATTCTGATGGTAAGTACGGATATTCCAGTTCTCCTTGAAAAATATACATTTTCCAACATTTAGTTTAACTTCCATTCGAAAAAAATGCGAAAATATGTGGTGAAAAAGTTTAAAATTCAAAACGTGCTTCTAGCTAAGTCTATGAGTTTTTCCAGAAAGTCCTTAGAAACAGTTCCAATTTTAGCTGATAAGTTTCTTTAAATATGTTTTAAACAAGTGAAAATAAATTATTTATTTATTGTAAAACTGTTTCATGCAATGGACTTTCTAGGCAAAACAAATTGACGAGATTTAAGTACTGTTTCTGAATTTTTAACCGCATAGGCTTTCAAATTTTTTTGCAACAAGTTCAATCAAAATGCTGTCCAAAATGTATACCTTTTATGAACTCTAAATATACATGCTTACTATTTTACTCAGATTTAGCCATGTTATAAAATCTTTAAGCGCTTTGAACAAAAAATTAAATCAAGAATTATTGCGGGCTTTTTACTTTTTTTTCGTATCTCCGATTTATCTTCGTTCGATCACGCAGGAAACTCCGAGCATAGCGCGCTCCAAGCTTATTATCAAAAATGAATTCTGATATTTGATTCATACGAAAACGACACTCAGTTCACGACATAACGTTTCAACAGAATGAGGTAGAGCTCCTTGTCGCCTTGCAGCGCGCGGTATTTTTGGTGCCTTCCTTCGCTCCTCACCCCAAAGTTGGAAGATAATTTGACCTCGTTGATGATAAATAACATACGTCAACACGAATTTTGGGACCACTATACATTTATTTCAAGTCGAAAGCCATCCATGAGATCAAATACGAAATTCCACCACGACCGTGCATTAGTTGGAAAAAGTTCAAATTTTTCAAAAATCAAAGGCTCCTACAAGTAACATATTTTGTAAACTTCCAAGGTCTCACATGGACTACGAGTTCATCAACATACAGCCAATGGCGTTATTACAAGAGAATTCAATGAAAAACATATTGGTCTTTGACAGCTTTTTGCGTAGCTCTTACCGCTGCACAAAAAATGAGAAAAACTACGATTTGGGACAGATGATAAAAATAAACATTCATTTCCCAAAGCGCCTCACTTATCAATATTAAAATAGACATATTTGAAAGCCATAATCATGCCAAGACTTCATGTTCTTCTTCCAGATGGGACCGTATTTCACGTTAGAGCCCGCACTAGGCCAATGACAACTAAGATTTTCCTCCCGCTACCCGCTACCCAGTTGTCTACCAAATAATGCCACGCATCCAATCCGCGTTCTAAATAAAATGCTGGCGGGGCGCGGGCAGGCGCGCGGCGGCTCAGAGAGTAAAGATAAAAGCATGCGGGCAATTATACGTATTATTTTTTTAAAAGCTTTGTCAAAAGATATTTAAAAGTAAGTAACATAATTCCTGCCTTATCTATAGAGTACTTTATGTACAGTATGAAAATTTTCAATCTTTATTTTAATGTATTGCTTTGAATAATAGCAGTTTAAAGTGTTAATTATAGGTGATTTGGAGGCAACTTCGCAATTTTTTTCTAATCGAGAAAATCTTTTATGCAATCGTGTTTTTTGAGTAACATAATCCCTCGTGCTAGTCCTGAAGTTTGCTATATCTTAATCTGGCTTCGACGAAATTTTACATTCAGTTTTACGTTAATGTAGATATTGACCAACAGACGATCATGTGAAGCAATCTGACCTAGTACGGGCTTAAGGACTCTAGCAATAGCAACTTTGTTTGGTAAAAAATAATGGCAATCTAGCAACAAGTTCCCGATGAGTCACACCAAGACCTGTCACACTGAGACACAACGGGAAAAAAGCATCAATGTGTAACAGTTACATATCATAACTGGTTTTTCCCAATGTGTGAATTAGACCCAGTTATAGTAGCACTGTCGCTAAACGAAACTCTGTATTCCAATCGAGTATCAGTACCTAAAAACAGCTTTAAAGCATTGGAGCTGGATAAAATCGCTGTGGTACCTAATCAGATAAAATCCATGACTTCACGAAGAAGATCGCATGATCAATTTCATGTATTACTTTTTTTAAAATCTAAAATAGTAAAATTATGATTTTACAAGAATTACATGAATATAGTCATGCAAATTTCTTCGCAAAATCACCAATTTTATCGATTAGGGTACTCATACTTATGGGAATCAGTGGCGAAGCCTCCTTAGAACACGATTCCTACCGGCTTCCTTCAGCAGATTCAAATATATGTACAAATATTATTTTTACTCTTGCACAAAAATCTATACCCATATACCTATATGATAACTGCTGTCTTACCTATAAGCCGAGGATCGCCGGCATTACACATTAAGGTAATTTTATATGAGAGCGTGATTAATTAAGCGCACATAATTACATTGCGCGCTTTGAAAATATATATTATCTAATATGCTGGTAACACAAAATACGCAATGTATTTGAAACCCCGCAAACACAATGCAGCACGACCTGGACACGATTTCACTATCGTAGGACGAAATACGACCGCATATCGCGGCTGGGAAAGCCGCTCATAATATTGGGAATTCAATTTTAAAAATATATGCAATTCACGCACACATACACATTACTACTACATACAATCCACACGTCGATATGTCAGCGATTTTAAGCCGATCTCAGATAGCTTACCGTTTTCGTCCAATCAGAGCAATTTATTCGCGCTGCCGATTGTCTTCTGCCAGGTCAGTCACCCTTACCTTGCTATCGTTTCGCGCGCATTCGTATCCTAATTTATAATTGTCCGGGATAGCGGGGCCGCCAGTGATTAGCCGTGATTGTGGTGATATTACCTATATTGTTTAGTGTTTGTTTGATTCTTGTCGTCACGTAGGCTGTTAGGTGAGAAATTTGCGGCATTATTACAAATAGGTTGTAGTCTACCTACAGCCACTTAATTTATGGTGAGTATGTAATTTATTGCATATTAATAGTGAATCTCAAATTTTTTACACGTTACATATGACCCGGCTTACACTTTATTTTTATTCACCCAAAATAACGCCACTGATGGGAATACAGAGTTCCTTTTAGTAACAGTGCTAAATTTCTGCGGTAATTCAGAGTGCCGATGAGTAACAGTATGACATGTTAGAAAAACTCAGTTGCAATGTGCAACACTGTCATGCATTGACACATTTTATCCGCTGTTGCGTCTCAGCGTGACAAATCCTGGAATCGTACTCATCGGGAACAAACGCTTCACACCAGTCATATGAACTAAATTAAATTCTTTATTTTCAATATTGGATGTACAAAATCATCTTATTGATGTCAAAAACTTAGTTTACCACCGCCTCTAAAGCACAAGCCTGTGCCTCTGAGAAACCAGCGTTTATACAAACAGCTACAACTCCGGACAAATTACCTACCACCCTGCAGCAGCATTTTCACCAAAAAAGTACATCACTTTACAATTTCCATTTACCTACATTAAAGTATATGGACGAATATACGTGTCTTATCAAAAATAATTCTTGAATATCATTAGTAATAATTAAATTAAGTAAAACCTTTATTAAGTAGAACCTTTGTATAGTTTTCCTATGTTTTATGTTTCCTTTGTATGTTTTTATCTTGTGTACAAAAATTATATGAATAACAAATAAATAAAATAAATAAATTAATAAAGTTTATTTTAAATGTCAATAATACCTATAATGTTAATGGAGAGTGATATCATTTCGATTATAATTATCTGTCATCCATTTCGAGGCCTGGATACCATGTAGCATAAGATACAGTTTTTGCAAACAAGACATGTGAGTGAACAAATGAGCCTAAAGTAAGTTGACAAGGCAAAAAACTTGCGTGCGCCTAATATTGTGTATCTATCTAAGTAGCCGTCAGAAGCCAATCACAGTTTCCGACAGGAATGAGTGCTCTGATTGGCTCATTTGAATCGGATCAACATGTGGTGAAAGCGAAAAAGGTGGAATTGTATAAAAATGGCGTAATTATTATTATTAGTCGCTCCTGACACTTATGGCTCCGACCGGAGCCAGTGTTCAAAGGAAAACAGCAATGGAATCAGAAAATCAAGTCGGATCAACAAATGAAAAAGGATCAACAAAGTGCTGCTCGTATGGCACGATTGAGCCACTAAGTGCCCAAGGGGATATCATATATATATATATATATATATATATATATATATATATATATTTTTTTTATATATATATATATATATATATATATATACGGTTATAGTTCTGTTCTGATTGTCGATGACTTATTATAATCATACTATCACACCAATATTAGGTATAAAGAAGAATATTTGTGAGTATTATTACCCACTATAGGACAGGCGTGTAAAACACGGCCTGCCACCGGTGGACAACCGCACAGCCAGCTCAGTGGTGCGTTATGTAGGAGACTCCGGAGTGGGTCAATGGGTTCTTGTCGCTCTGTGGAATGTTACATTTGAAGAAAGGGACCAGGTGTATGTTGTGTTTCTTTTCTAACCAAAGGGCGCCATCAACTATTAGTTGAAATCAATTAAACAAGTTAATTGTTTATATATCAAGTTAAATATATTACAGGAAAATATACATATTTGGTAAACTCACTTTTTAGTAGTTAAATATTCTTATTCCTTATTACTAATTCTTTCTATAGGAATGTTTTAACAAATCCTTTCTTTTCTTACATGTTTCTTAAAACAAACTAATTAAGACTAAAGTCTAATCATCATAACCTATGAAAACACATGACATAGAAAAATGTCCTTATTCTTAATATTGGTTATAAGACCTACCTTTTAACAAAGGTTGAGAGCGTCCTCTCTATGTGATAAAACTAGGAACAAATCATATTAGGCAAAGTCTCTGCCTTAAAATAAATTCTAAAGTTTAAGTTCTAGTTATAAAATGGATGTTACTTGGTAAATCCCATTTAGGTCCTCTCCTTTCTTCTAGTAAATTGTATCACCTCGTCACTCCCAGTAATGTAGGAACAGCTGGGGGTCCTGGATTGTTGATTTGGAGACATCTGGCCATGTGAGCTCACATCGAATGGTGGTCAGCAATCCTCTTTGCTTACATGAAGTGTTATTGTTTTACTGGGATAAATAGGGGTTATTTATCCAAAGAAGGAGATTACCCTTTAGGATCAGGGTCATTGTAACCAGTATGTACAACGAAAAGAAAGAAAGTTATAAGTAGAAACTTATTCTGAAGTAACCTTGTTACGACATTAAATTACGTGCCAAAGCACGAGGAAAAATAGTTTAAACGAGTAAACTAATAAAGTATAACACGTGGAACGTGGAATATTGGAAAAATAAAGCGTAAACTAACAACTTAAAACCTAAACTTAGCACTTAGAAGTTAGGAGTTAGGAGCGGCACGTTCTGTCCGCTCCATCTTTTTTTCCGCTCATGGGGGCTCAAAAAAGCAAGGCGTCCAGCTTTGGGGCGCCTTGGAACCAAGATCAATCATCTTGAACGAGGTAATCTCCACGTCAGCCTAGTGTCGACACGAAATCCGAGACAAACATAGAGCTCGACCAGAGACAAAATTATAGAAGTGACGACAGTCATATCGATGAAGAAAAATATAGTTAATCTAATAAAATCCTTGCTCAAATCATTATTCTATAAATTTTGACCAATCACCTATATTATTTACAAATATCAGTAAATAAAAAAAAACATTCTACCGACGCGTCCGTCTCAACACACCACCTATGTATAGGAACCATTTCCAAACGTCATCTCGAACGTCACTGTCAAACATCCAAAGGTGACAGGTTGACTTTACATAAACAAACAGATGTGTTTGTTTTGGAAGACGAATAATTACAACTAAAAGCGTTAAAATAATAGCTAAATAAACAATTATGTGTAATGAATGTGCGAATCAACAGACGTAAGTGCAGTATATGTGAAATTTAACACGGTTGCGTATAATACACGCAACAGTATGTTTGTAGGGGTGTAATTTATGGAACTACTGAACCCATATCAAAAATTATTTCACCAATTGAAAGCTACACATAAGCTACTATTTATATAATTAACAAGCTTTTGCCCGCGGCTTCGCTCGCGTTAATCTTTTCTTAGCGGATGCCTACGTCATAACATCTACCTGCATACCAATACATAGTGATCTATCAACGCACAGCCCAAACCACTGGACAGATCGGGCTGAAATTTGGTATGCAGGTCCAATGCAGTCACCTTTGAATTATATATATTAGATATAGATTATGGATTATGTACCTCCCAAGCGAAGCCGGGGCGGGGCGCTAGTAAGAAATAAGTTTATTTTTTTCTTTTCATAGATAAGCCATGCGCCGCCAGACAAGCGAATACATCTCATATCTGCGTGTGCAATGCTACTTACTGCGATGAAGTGACGAGAGAATCACCTAAACTTGGAACATTCTTCACTTACACGACATCACAGGTATCACCCTTATTTCCCGTCGAGATGGATTGTTACAATCGCTTTTCATTTTGCAATAAATTATTTCTAATAAACCTTTAATGGAAACAATATTTTGAAATTGTAAAGTTTTTGCAATAAGATGTTGGTAAGTTTGCCAGAGATCTACGACAAGAGACAAGTACAGAAAATTCGGGGAGGCATTATGATAATTCAAATTTGAACAGAAATTGAACCACATAAGTATTGTTTTTTTCTCTAGTTTTAATTGACGTGTAATTCACATTTCAGTGTGGACTTCGTTTCCAGAAATCAGTAAATTTTCTAACGCAATATTTTGATGACCCGAATAAAGGTAAGAACTTATAGGTAACAGACGGCAAACAACCTGAACCTAAAGTATATACGAGTATTGATCTGTGCCTAAAGTAATGGAGTGGGGGTAAGTTCGCTATGTACAAAAAAGTGCAGTTAGAACTCAATAACAATAAAACTTTTTTCCAAAAAAATGAACCGACTTCCATCATAAAACTTAAAGTCATGAAATAACAATAAAGAAAAATGTATTGGCATGCTACCTACTGAATGAGGTGAAGTCGGTGCCAAGTGCCGGAGTAAGGGTGTTATGTAATTGTTTAGATAGGCATTTTATATTTCGGCACCGACTTCACCTCATTCAGTAGGTAGCATGCCAATACATTTTTCTTTATTGTTATTTCATGACTTTAAGTTTTATGATGGAAGTCGGTTAATTTTTCTAATAAAACACGTCGGCTATTCGCAACAGACTGACTTTATTCAAAAGTGACACATGACATTACACATCATCTTGCGTTTTGATACACGTATGTACTAACACCCCCACTTATCAAAACAAACTAAATACAGGTCTGTACACAACATTACATGGGTACAATGCCAAGTAAATACATAAATTTGTAATGTTTAATATGACATAGGCCTTTGGTAAGTAAGTCCGCAGGCATTTCCTCACTAGGAATGTACTTAATTCTAACAAACTTATTCTTTACTACATCCCTTATATAATGATAGCGCACATCTATGTGCTTTGATTACTCAATGCTAACTTCAAAGCACTCTGATTATCGCAATGCAAATCTATTACATAATATATGTCAGTAATTTCATATATTAAATTTCTTAAATAAACAGCTTCTCTAGAAGCTTCGGACAGAGCAGTATATTCTGCTTCTGTGCTAGATAATGAAACAGTTTTCTGTTTCCTACTTTGCCAAGATGTAGCTGACCCTGACAGTTTAAAGCAAAAACCAGTATATGATTTCCTATCAACAGCATCGCTAGCCCAATCACTGTCCACATAACCATGCAAGTTACTACCATTATTCTTATATTTCAAACAATAATCTTTAGTACATTGTAAATATCTTAATACACGCTTAGCATAGTTCCAATGTGTATGATTATAACAGGAATTAAACTGGCTAAGATAGCTCACACAGTAAGAAATGTCTGGTCTTGTTAACACAGCTAAATACATTAAACTGCCAATTAGTTTTTGATAAGGAACATCAGGTAAATACTTATCAGCTGACTTATCTAAATTCAATTTAGGTTCAATTGGAGTATTTTGCTTTTTACAATCAGACATTTGAAATTTAGACACTAAATGTTCTATATATTGCTGTAATTACATTTTTATCTTTATCTAAATTTATCCTCATGCCTAGATATTGTCTTACAGGGCCTAAATCTTTTAACTTAAATTCTGAAGCTAATACATGTTTTAATTTATCCCTTTCAGTCTCATTATTTGAAAAGATTAAAAAATCATCTACGTACAATGCTACAATAATTTTAATATCTCCATTCATTTTTGTAAACAAACATGGCTCATAAAGACTATTTTTAAAATTAAGTTTACTAAGAACATCTGTAACTCTTTCATACCATGCCAGAGATGATTGTTTCAACCCATAAATGGCTTTTTTTAATTTTAATACCTTTCCCCCACTTTTGTTTACAAAACCTTCAGGTATTGACATATATATTTTCTCTTTCAAAAAACCATTGAGAAATGCAGTTTTTACATCTAAATGATTAATACTCATTTTCATTTTTACACTAAGAGCAAACAATAATCTTAGAGTGGAATGTCTGACCACTGGTGAAAATGTATCTGTATAGTCAATACCAGGTTTCTGGGAAAAACCTTTTGCCACAAGCCGAGCTCGAAAACGCACATTATTGTCAATATCCACTTTTTTATTTAACACCCACCTACACTTTACTATTGTCACATCACCCGGATTGTCCACTAGCTCCCACGCCTCACTGTCCTCAAACGACTGCAACTCCTCGGCCATGGCCTGTCTCCACTGCTCTCTTTCTGGCCCCTCAAGAGCCTCTGAGAATACTATCTCTTCTGATGCTGGAACAGTACTGGAAACACATATGTTGTTCATACCATACCTCTCAGGTTCCTTTCTCGGCCGTTTGCCATTCTCTTTTGTAACCTGTCGTGGAGTTGATGTTGACTGGACTGCCTGTTCTGGAACATGTTGTGTTGGAGAATCAGTAAGTGTTTCATTGCCATCATCATACACTGAAGAATCTGAAGAGCAGTCAAGATTATTCTCAGATTCTGGAATATTCTCATTTAATTCCCCCACTGAATCTTTACTCTCTTCCACCACACTGTCTGCTGGTGTCTCTTCATTAGAAATCCAGATAGCCGAATCTTCACTTATTGCCTTGACATCTGTGTCATCCTCCATCACCACGACATCTCTACTGGTAATAACTGTTCTCTTGGTAGGGTTATATAGGCGATAACCTTTGACATCCTCACCATATCCAATTAAAATGTGCTGTGTGGCTTTCTTGTCCCATTTTAAACGTTTCTCTTTTGGGACATGAACCATCACCTTGCTGCCAAATAAACGTAGGTGACTTAAGTCAGGTTTTGATTAGTGACATACCACAATTCAAATGGTGTCCTATCCAAACCTGATGCAATAGATCTATTTTTTAAGTACACAGCAGTATTGGCCGCCTCGGCCCAAAACTTTTTTTCTTACTTTGCATCATACAGTAAACATCTTGCTTTCTCTATAACTGTGCGATTAGCTCTCTCACAAAGTCCATTCTGTTCTGGAGTATAACTGTTTGATTTTTGATGTATTATACCTGTTTGCTTCAAAAAATTGTCAAACTCCTTACTGCAAAATTCTAATCCATTGTCCGATCTCAGTATTTTGATTTTCCTTCCTTGCTGATGTTCAACAACTGATTTAAACTCCTTAAATCTGCTGAAAGCTTCACTCTTTCTCTTGAGGAAATATATAAAAGTCATTCTACTGTAATCGTCGACAAATAATAGGAAATATCGTGCTCCACTTAGTGAACTTTTTTCCATAGGACCGCAAATATCCGTATGAACTCTGTGTAAGACTTCTGTGCTTCGCTCACCAACATGAGAAAACGGCAATCTCATTTGTTTACCTTCACAACAAATTGTACATTGAGACTTATTTATATCAAAATTGTTTTCATAACACAAGCCATCCACAATACCATTTCTCATCTTATGCATATCTTGGCTGTTAATGTGTGCTAGTCTTCTGTGCCATAGCTTTCCATCAACTGTTGGAGCCGTCAACAAACAACTTGGTGATTCTAACCTCAACTTGTAAACTCCATCTGATAAGTCTGCAGTCGCCACCAAAATATTATTCTTGTCTCGGATATAACAGTGCTTCTCTTCAAATGTGACATTATTTCCATTCTTAATTAGTTTACTAACGGATAATAAATTTGTCGTTAAGCTAGGCACACAGAGCACGTCTTTAACTGTTATGTTATATTGCAATTCTGAAGTAATGTTTACGCAGTGGAAGCGTGCTGGGCCCATAACCTCTAATGAAACACGTCGGCTATTCGCAACAGACTGACTTTATTCAAAAGTGACACATGACATTACACATCATCTTGCGTTTTGATACACGTATGTACTAACAATTTTTTTGGGAAAAAGTTTTATTTTATCATTTTTAGTGCTTCTACACCTATTTTCTTTAATAAAAACTTAAACTTTGTAGTGATAACTACAGAATTATTTTGAACTTCTAACTGGTCAACTTTGCATGTCATATTTTAGGTGAAATAGTTGATATATTGGGATACTATTCCTGTGGCGTATTACCTGCATGATAGGCTCTCGACTCACCACAATAGCAGGCATTCAAATCCATTAGTCTCCAGACAAATTGAATGGGAAAGTGACACACCGGTACACAAATTTCATATGTTGTTTTTACAATACTTATTAAGAAAACAGGGAGACCCGCACATCAAAACGTTCTTTGAGTCACGCCGAAACCATTGGTAGCAATAACTCGACGCGATTTTGTGTACTTACGGAATTATATTGAAAACTAAACATTCATAACAAAACATTCCATGATTAGATTAGACTGTCAACTGAGATCTACAGAGTTGGACGTCTGACATTGACAGCTAGTGACACACGTTCCGTCTTGGGTCCTAACAAACCTTTCTTATCATAAAAAAATAAGAAATCATGGCTGGATTGTTGTAGAATTTTGATTATTCTCCTTTAATATCGTCGACTTAGATTATTATAATATTCAAGGAATAAATACCTTATTTAAACATTAGTTCTTTTAAAGCATATTAAAAGTTGGTTTGACGTGCGTCCGAATTAAGCGAAATGGAGCGCGACAAAATGGAATGTCAAATCGAGTCGAGTCGATTCTCGCTCTTCCTGGATAGGCGCCACGACTAACATGGCTTGAGCAAAATCATTATTCTAATTATTCTAAATTTTAATCATTAAATTTTTGGGGTTTTTTCACTTTCGCCGCCCTCGGCTTCCCGTCATGGGACTATAGTTTAACCTTTAGCTTTAAAATCCGCGATACGCGCAAGGACACAGGGGATATTCGCCGCCACGAAGTTGTCGGGAACATGAGCTGTTGAGATCCACGTGCCTGCCCGGCCATATGAATCGACGCTTCCTGGAGTGTCCTCCCATCGCCAGAGGGTGCGGTTTCCCCGGACCGTGGACCGCATGCCACGGCGCAGGCCCCGTCGTCGGCGACCCCAAGGCGCAACACACGGATCCTAACCTTATTTCCAAAGGCCGCATCGCCGCCTCCGATCCGATGTCCCTGTAGTGGCTCAGCGCAAACCTCGGAAGGTCCAGCCAGCGTCTACTATCTCGCATACAACGGAGCGTTGCAGGAGCGCCGCGCCGCTTTGATGACGCGACCAGCACCAGTGCTCGAACCCAACGGATCGTAATGGTGAACGGGACAACGTTCTAAGTGCGCGCAGACGTTTGTGTACGGACCTGGCCAGGTACCCTATATTTGGTTTATGTTAATTTTAATTTTCTATTGCGGCAAAGACTTAACAGATTTTGGTATTAGTATAACTGTGCCGCCTTCAGCGGCTATTGTGTCTATGGAATAAAATGCTATATTCTATCCCAACCATATTGTATTAATGATATCACCCTGCCCATGACTCCCAGGACTTAAGGCTTAATAGACAAGAGGTCCTTGTACTTCAAAAGTACGAGGCTCTATCCTGAGCATTACATCCGGCTCTCTCTAAAGTAAGTGTTCGTGTATAATTGCACTGCGCAGGGATATTGCCCGTCTTCGCTTCAAATAGTTGGGGACCCCTGCGCACCGCACCAACATACTCTTTTTTATTATTTTTTTATTTTTTATACACGACAACTTTTCTTCTGGCCGTAAATAAAGAATTAAGAATTCGAAACTTTTTATGTCAGTTTGATTTGAAATGTTAGAATATGTCAAATTGTCTATTATTTTTGGCACATGAATAGACCGAGGGCCCGCGACGACCAAACCCTCCTTATTATAAAAATGTTTAAGTTTCTCTGCGTGGTATTTACGGGTAAAAAATATTAGCGACTAGGTATGAAGTTTGGATCTTAGTTGCTTATGCAAGTAATATAGCAAGGCACCCTTGGGGCCTCCCAAAGTAACACTAAATTCAGATTATTCAGATAAAACAAATATAACTATAATTTAGTAAAGTTACAATGTCTGGCAGTGGTAATGTCTGCACCAATTGCCTGATAATGGATGGCGTGATTTCTAATATTATTTGGAATAAAATCTGTAAAAAACTTTACTTTGAGGAAATTGAGCTACCACTTTATACGCTATTGCTACAAATTATCTGCCTAAGTAAGTAATCATGATCCATTTTTTATAGTCAGTAATCGCTATTTCTATGTTGGGGACATACACAGAAAATCTTGAGCTTTAATAAAATTGGGAAGGGCATGCTGTCGCGGGCTTTTGCTCTATAATGCAATGTTAATATTTTTATATTTTGTTAGGTATCTGTAAAATTACCGAACAGATTCTGACGTGGTTAAAATGGGACCAACTTGGGAATACACCCTTTCGAATAAAAAAACAATTTTGGAAATCAGTTCACAATAGGGGACCGGACAACTTTTTTTTTTGATGCTACTTTGAAATATCTCACAATAATAGAATCATCCGTAAAAGAATCACCTCCATAACCAAAGTATTTCCCAAGATATAGCAAAAAATAATTCACATTTTTTAAGCTATGTTTGGATGGACGATGCCAAAACGCTCCTAACTAAACGTACATTCATATGACGTCACGCGGAGAAAATGGACTTTCCCTGAAAGTTTGAACTCTAATAATTTAGTTCCGGAGAATAAACTCGTGCTGAAAAGTCGCAAAATGTGTTTAATTATGTGTATTCTATCATAAAATTACATATTTTTAACAATTCTCATACCTTGTCCGGTCCCCTATTGGCGGAGAAATCGGCGAACATACATAAAAAAAAAACATACATACATCGAAACATATAACCTCCTCCTTTTTTGGGAAGTCGGTTAAAAATCGTCAACAGTGACGTAAACAACTAAACTGTATCATTTCAACTGCACTTGTATACGTGACATATTCCCACGGAGGAGGGAAGGGGAGGAGGTGCCCATAGGCATTTTACAAATGAAAGACAGTGTCCGCATTGGGAGGGGAGCGGGGGACGTATACTTAGCTTAGACAAGACTTCAAAAATGAACTCTAAAGCATTGACGTACGACTTATTTTATCTTATTTTAACAAACTGTATAGCCACCTATTAGCCAGCAGCAGAATTATTTTCGCGACCTGTTTTATCAGCTTTCGCAAACTGTTTTGAGTTCTGCTATTACTCACTAGATGGCTTTACTGACAGGCGCGGATTCAGCGCTGCGGGCATGATGGGCTGGGATGGGCATGCCCACAAACTGGACTGGATGACTTTGAAAATTATTTTCACAAACATTTCAAATCATAATGTTTTGTCACTTTTATAACCGTCCAATCTTAAAATTACAATAATATAATGAAAGGAACGTTTTCTGCGTACTTGTCTCAATGGCACAGAAAAGATAACCCGGGCTAGCTTTCCTAGATAAACATAAGATCGGGGCATTCGATTTTTTTTTTTACGTTTTTTGCGCAAAAGAAACATAGTTTTTATTTCTAGTAATTTTTAGTTGTTGTGCCCCACCTGTGACCAATATTTTTTTGTGGCTGGATCCGCACCGCACCTTCATTTTAAATGTTGCCAGATATTGAAAATTTACCATTTTTAATGAACTCTATACATTACTTATAATTTAAAAAACATTTACAGCTTGTTATTGAAAACACAATAGTTACTTAAACCACGAATTTTTAATCTTAAAATAAAATGAAAAATCGAAATTACAGATCATAAGACAATTATTTAATTATTTTTAATGTATTTTTACAATTTACTAGCTGCGTCCCGGGGTTTCGCTCCCGTGAGAATTTCGCGATAAAAATAATACCCTATGTGCTATTTCCGGTATTTTACTACCCGTATACCAAATTTCATCGAAATCCGTCCAGTAGATTTTACGTGATTGAGTAACAAACATCCTCACTAACTCACAGATTCACAAACTCACAAAGTCACAAATTCACATCCATACTTTCGAATTTATAATATTAGTAGGATTTATTTCTTCACTCTCGTATTTTTATCTTCTTCTTAGCGTGGCGACACGGCAAAAATCTTTTATTTCAGTTGCAATGTATATGCGCGTATGTTTGTTTTAATGCCCGCGTTTAATTCTTGGAATATTGCATCAAATTTTTCAGATATCTTGAGCTGATATCTGAGTTTAAATTTTTTATACATTACAAAATTTAAAAGGAAGTCGGTTAAAAAACATAGATTGAAAATAATAATTAATGTGTACTTGGATTTTGAAAATTGTACACCTAAAGGCAAATATATATGATACTTCGTCATTTTAGAAGTGAGACAAGAAGTTTTAGATAGCACTGGAAGGGAAATGAAGCGGTGGTGGCCGAGTGGTAGGGCGCCCGGGTTCAAATCCTGCCCGTGCCGAGTTTGTATACCAATCTGACTCATGTACTTATGTTAGTTTCCATCGACCACTACTTTCTTCCGGTGTAGGAAAACATCGTGAGGAAACCTGCACTCTAGTTGATGATTATCAGCTTGTGTGTGAAATGGAGAAGGCAATGGCAAACCACTCCATTAAAATTGTCAAGATAGTCGTTGTATGTGTTTCATTCCATATATTGGCCACGACCCTCAGTCATGAGGAAATAAAACTAAAGAGAGGAAGTCAAATTCACGCGAGCGTAGCCGCGGGCAAAAGCTAGTCACTGCTAAAAAAAATACGCGTAGTTCTTGATTGGATAATTTGTATTTTATTTTGCAGGATAGATTTAATTAATATCGTGTAATCAGGTAGTGTGTGAAAAATGAAAGCGGGACCTAAGAAAACGCGGCAAATTAAAAAAATCTTCATATGATAATACTGATTATAGTAGGAGATTTTTTTTTACATTTGCGTTTTTTATTTTATTTACGACAACTAATTTAAAAATAATTGTGTTTACGAACTTATTTCTAATCAAAGGAATAGGCCAAGTCTTTAGTAGTAAAAAATGAAACAAACAAAGAGCGGGACGGCACTATAATGTACTAATATAATATAAGGTATGTATGTATATGTGCATGGGTGTATGTAATTTTAAATGCACATAAATTGTGGTGACCTATCATTACATACTCGTTTTATTTCTTTTTAAAGGCTCCGTTTGGTATGTCGGGGCCTTGACTATCATAGATTGAGTAAAAAACGGAGTGTGTAGATTTATATTTATTGGTATTAAATTCATATTTAAAAATGAAGGTACCCAAATAATTTGATAACATCAAATAACACAAAACTTTGTGAAATGGAACAAACAAATCCAAAGAGTTAAGTAATATTACAAGGAGGGCACTTCATACAAACGGGGCGTTTTATATACCTAGGTACTACTACTACAAATGAAACTGTACATCCGAGAGAAAGCTGAAAATAAATAATAGGTTATCTATGTTTATTTTATTTATATGTAAATAGGCACAACCTCGAGAAATCTCACCATTTCTTCAATGGAATCGTCATGCTGTGCTGATATAGGTACTTTATGAAAACTAATTTTAAATTTTCCCTAATTAATGGTAAATGGTTCACCATCTGGCAACATTATATTACAAAAGCAGGCTAAAAAGTTCTGCTTTTCAACGATAAATGGCGTAATTAATGAACTACACATTTGGAAAATTACGTAAAAATACTTACGAGTGAAAAGATATACTTTTATCGCGTGATTCCTTCTTCTGCGTGTTACTTTTACACCCCACAATACAGCACTTCATTGTTAATAAGCACAATCTCTGAAATTTCGCGTAACTTCGACACTTATTCGGCACGTGTAATGCGTGTTGACACTGTGAAGTGAAATCCGCGAATGCGACAATAGTGACGTCTGGTGGCCAATAGTTAGAAGCCTCAAGTTAATCGACTGGGGACAGGTCTACTAGCTTATGAACAGCTCTTCTTCATAAATGCTCTGTGCATATTCCGGTCCGATATGTCGCAATGAGGATTATTCTTTTTAGGGTGATAGGATGTACCTAACTAGCGAGTGAGGTCTGTCAGATAGTACAATACTGTCATCAGTTGTCAAATTCAAATGACAGTATTGCACCATCGGACCGACCTTACTCGCCAGTAGCGACAACTAGTGAGGAAAGAAACGATTACCGTAATTTGAATAAACAGTCGCTGCGCTTGCCCCTCAACGCTGCGCTGATTAGCCCCGCACGTTGATGTTGCGACGGAACCTTATCACAATAACAACTGTGTGACATCATCCGACGTATAAAAGAACAGCTAGCAAAAAAATGAGTAATAAAAAGTAAAATTAATTTAATATTAATTATTAAAATTAATATTAAATAATATATAATAATATATATTTAATACTTTGACATTCCTACGCCAACCAAGGCAGAATATGTTGCACTTCCATTTGTAAACAGCTACTTATATTACCATATTCTATGGAATAAATGATTTCTATTCTATTCTATAATAATTAATAATTATTATCAATATATTATTATTATTAATTATAATTATTTATTTTGATTGTTTAATTATCATTTCACAAACAAGACTGCTAATTAATTTCTTACTAATTTTAACGAGTAACAGGTAACAAAACTAAACAACAACAACAACAATAAAACAGGATAACAGAAACAAAAAGCTATAAAAAATACTCGATGCGCGTAAGCACGTAAGCGCGGGCTGACATTGCGAACGGTACTGACGGTGCGACTTCGACTACGTCACCAAGATGGCCGCCAATCGCAATATCAACTTGCGGGGCTAGTACACTACAAGATACCATTTTCAATGTTTTCAGTGTTGCCAGACGCCCCCAAAAGTATTGCCCCCAAATTTGCGTTTTTTTGATAATCGATGGGGGGATTTATAAATCTTCTTTTCATACAAATAGTATCATTTTGGGGGGAGGAAAAAATGGTTTTGGGGGAAAATTTTAATCATCTTCATAAATTTTGGGAAAATTTGGGGAGATTTCGTTTAAATCTTGGGGGGAAACCTAGACAGTTATCTGGCAACACTGAACGTTTTTCCTGTACCCGATAACGCTGAGTGCTAGCCGTCGCGCCTGCCGTCGTTATCGCCAGACCTCATCATGTAACCACGACAACACTCGTACTCTAAGGCGCTGGACCACTGAAAAAACGGGGCGCAGACTAGGAAGCATCGTGTCTGCGTTCTGCATGTTTTGCATCGCGACGATTCCTTTATTTTGTATGAAAGGGACACGGAACGTGCCACGTCTGCGTCTTGTCTTTTCTGTCTGTCCAGCGCCTAAGAAATAATTAACTATTCTACCATCCAGCTTCCAAAGACTGCAATATCTTGGAGCTGAACCCCTACAAGCGATACCAGACTATTGAAGGCTTCGGAGGAGCCGTCACAGACTCCGCCGGCATCAACTGGGCCGCGCTGGACGACCAACGGCTCAAGAAATACCTCATCGAGTATGTATTACAGTTTGGAATTTTGCGAATTTTAGGATAATGTTTTTTCAGAAATTAGTGTAAGACTCGAACATGAACGAGGACAATTCTAACATTGTAACTCTAACTTTAACTAAAAAGTTACTACAGAAGAATTGTGACATTTTTACAGTCTTCTGCGTGTCGACTCGGTGAATCTTTATGATGACCAATATGACGCCACAGATACTACAGCATTATCTGTTGCGGCGTCATACAGGTCTTTCAGCCTTTTCCAACAGCTTCGCCCGCGTGAATATCGTTTTTCCTTAGGGGTGGAATTACCTCAGGTTCCCTGTCAAAAATCATGTTTGTTGAGGTGATTGTAGATCCTACTTCGGCCGCAAGGGTATCGGCTACAACATGATCCGTGTGCCAGTTGGCGGCTGCGACTTCTCCACCCACGCGTACGCATACAACGAGCTGCCGGTCAACGACACCAAGCTGGCAAACTTCTCGCTAGCACCTGAAGATTATTTGTACAAGGTACTGAAAATGAACTTTACACATCCAACTTATAAGGTTCATTTTAAATATTTAGGATATGAGAAATGGATCATATTCCGATTCATCAATGTGGCTGACCACTTCTCTTCATGTTGGGTAAATAAAATGGAGATTGGTCGAAAGACGTTATCGTTCAAAAGATAATGTACTTATATTGAGATCAACTTCTGCCTTATTATTCTTATTCTTATACGGGTTTGACGCCAAGTGTGGTCTACCTACCTATCTTATTTTCTTCCCTATTTGATGCAAAATGAGATCGAAGACAAAACTCAGTTGATAATGATGAAAAGCGTTTGTCAAAAATGTAAAAATATATCCTATAGATTCCCATGATCCAAGAGAGTATGAAGGCATCGCTGGAGCCGATCCACCTGGTCGCGGCCACCTGGTCTCCGCCGCTGTGGATGAAGGACCCTAGCCAGATCTCAGGGGTCAACCGACTCAGAAAGCAGTTTTACCAAACTTACGCTGACTACCATTTAAAGTGAGTATCTTATGAAGTCAGTGAGCCATTTGAAGTCAGTCACTAAAATACTTTCAACTTGACAGACATTATCGCCTGTGAAAAAAATTGTAACACAAGTAATTGATTACGGTAGTCATCTCCGTAAAAGGAAAAGATAAAGCGCAAACTGTTGCTATTGACTACGTCTTCATACCCAAAAATTTTAAATTAAACCCATCTTCTTCGAAAATGTTAACTATTTCGCTACACGATGGATATCATCGTGTAGCGAAATGGTTAACATTTTATTAAAGTGACGTCATCATTTTATCGATATCCAGGTTTATACAGAAGTACGCAGAGGAAGGCATCCCCACTTGGGCCGTGACCACCACCAACGAGCCTCTTAGCGGGATTATGTCTTTAGGACACAACAATCGCCTCGGTTGGACTACAAAGGGCATGGTATGCTATTTTCGCCTTTATTGCCCCGTAATACATCATTTTTCTGTGATTGTTCAGGTTTATAGAGAAGTATGAAGCAAAAGGCATCCCAATTTGGGCCGTGACCACCCCCAATGAGCCTCTCAGTGGGATCATGTCTCTGGGACACACCAACCTCCTCGATTGGACTACAAAAGGCATGGTTGTCATTCTCATATTCATAGATTCCAGCTTAGCTGGAACAGTGAGATGAAATTCTTTATTCTCAACATTTGACGTAAAACATCGCTTATTAACGTCAATAATTAACTTATAGTTAAGTTTACTATCTTCTCCAAAGCGCAGGTCAAGAAGAGGCGGCGCAACAAACTTTACTGCTGCCTTTTCTTCAAGGACATCAGTATTCACGAGTGTGGTCTTATTTAGACTATGTGGACGTTTACATTATTATGTGTTGGCTGTATCTTCTGATTTGTTTAGTCTCGTATCCACTAGGTGTATTAATTGGCTTTAATCAATAAGATGAATATCAGTCGTATGCAACTCCGCGCGCGAAAGTTCTTGTTGCTCAAAGGTTTGTTGGTGCTTTTTCGGCTTAGTGCTCCTTACGCGAGTGGGAAATAGATTCATTAATTGAGTCAACTGAGTCATTTGAAGTATGTACCTAGGTATAATCAAGTTTCTGCATTGTATAACATGTTGCGTTAATGTTACTCCAATGTTGCGTTAATTTGTGGTCATCTATCTAGTTAAGATCACGTCTATGAATTCAAATTTTTAAAACAAAAAAGTGAAGTGTGACTAAACCACAGAATTAATATAAGTACTACGTAACTAAACATTAATAACCGAACCTAACCATATCTTTTCCACCTCCAGGGCCAATGGATTGCGAACAACCTAGGACCTACACTCAGGAAATCACCTTTCAACGTGAAGATATTGGCAGTAGATGACCAGCGGTTCACAATACCTCTTTGGTTTAACACGGTAAGAATCATTTACGTGGGTGTCCTCTATGATATTTAAATATTTTTTAATAAAATAGGTGCTTCAGGAAATTTGATTCGATGAATTCGATCTATCTTTCAAGGACTGAGGACTTTCGTCAATTAAAATCTACCGTCCACTCGATTTGTGCAATGAGTGAAATGGATCTTCATTCCACTCATTGCACAAGTCGAGTCAGCATAAGCCAAGTCAGAACGAAGACAAGAAGATTAAGCATATCAGGAGCATTTAAAATAAATAGACTCAACTCTTTATTGAGCTGCTTACAGAAAAAAAATACATTGTAACAAAGAGCAATGCATTATCGCAAATGCAATTTCTTTTAACCAAACTTTTTCGACTGGAAAAAGATAGTAAGACGAAGTAAACGAAAAATGAGAAGTAAGTTTGTGAGTGTGTAATTATTTCTGGAAGGAACAGAATTTTAAACCAGTTAACTTCAACCGATTGAATTGAAGTTTGGTTATGATAAGCATGACATGATTTTGCAGCCAGAAATAGGTAATTCCTTAACGGTTAACTCCTCCAAGATTAAAGTATTCTCATATAGAAATTATATATGGTGACAATACTATATGAGATTACTTTAGTACTTACTGTATCTGAGGTGCACAAAATTCAAAAAAGAGATCCAAGATTTTTTAAAATCCTTATTTTACACCCTAGTCTTATTTCAAAGGTCCTCATAGAGGTTCCTGAAGCTCTGGACTTCATTGATGGCGTCGCGGTCCACTTCTACTTCGATGATACCAACCCCCCCTCGTTGCTCACGGAACCCCTCCAGAACTATCCGGAAAAATTCGTCATTTATACTGAATCTTCTAATGGTAGGTACTAGTTATTTTCGTATCTATAGGTAAAACTATTTAATTGATGTATGTCTGCGCATAGTCAGGTATATTCGACTTTTTTACCTAAGTTAAAAATAGTGTAATTTTTAGTATCTTCATTTCATCTTGGACTCATTTTACCTAGATGACTTTACCAGGTGATAATGGGATTTAAGGTGATAATAATGTTACTTGCCCGTAATACTGCCGTCCTACTGGTAAAAACATGGCATGGCTACATTGTCTTTGGTCCTAGTAATTGAACTACGCAGTATGACCACGGGCAATAAATGGATTTAGACGTACCTATGTTTCACAAATTAAACCTAATATAAGTATACTTATTCTTATTTTCAGGCGTGCAAATAACTCCCCACGTTGTTCTGGGATCCTGGGAAAGAGCCATCAAATATCTCAAAAACATTATAGAGGTAAAAACTTACAAAGCTTATTCGTTGAAACACTTTTTTAAAATCCATACATGCTCTGCCTCGCAACTCAACTCCCGTTGAAATTTCATGATTCTGGATAACCTATAAGCTTTCTTATGAATAAGGCATAAAGACCAGAAATTGCACCAGACACTAGTGCGTTCAAAACACGTTGAAAACATTGTTTGTTTTCAACGTGTTTTGAACGCGCGAATAAATCAGATTCCATGGCCCAATACTGGGTATAAGCCTCCGTTTGTCAACGCCAACCTTCTCTACCCTGGCCCATCGAAATCTGGTTCTTGCCAGCAACATTCTTTACATCATCGACATATCTAGCTGCCGGATGTCCTATACTTTTTCTTCCATTGTCTTTTTAGACGTTATTGACTTTCAACATCATTTCACGTTATCCATTTAGAAAGAAGAGAGGCCCGGAAAAGGGCTAACCTTTTCCGGGCTTCTCTTCTTTCTAAACGGATATTAGCAGTACAGGACAGGAAGGATGGCATATTATATTTTACCCATATTTTCCTCAGGACTTAAACTACAACTCCGTCGGCTGGATCGACTGGAACCTATGTTTAAACTCACAAGGAGGTCCCACCTACATCGACAACTTTCTAGACGCCCCAATCATCGTGTACCCAGAAAATGGGGAGTTCATCAAGCAACCCATGTTCTACGCCCTGGGGCACATCTCTAAGTTCCTCACTAGAGGGTCACAGAGGATCGAAATTAACAGGAACAAGTGCTGCAAAGTCGATAATGTTGCTGTCGTCACCCCTAATGATACTATTGTCGTTGTTTTGTATAATGGGTGAGTTGGTGTATCTTTCAGGCTTTCTTGTATGGTTAATTTCATGAATAAGTGTTTGAATTCTAGAGCGCTACATAGGGACAAACGTACCAATCTCACCAAATCCTATCCCGGGGGGGTTAGATTTCTCTACAGCTGACTGTACATAGACAGATTTCCCTTCTAGAACATATTTCCCTCCATTATGACGTGCAATCAGGTACAAAGGACAGATTTAGATTTTAGATTTCTTTATTTCTGAATTCACAGCGTTACAGAGTTAACTTATATACTAAAAATTACATTTTAAGTAAGGCCAATAACGAATTCACTAGTAAAATCAGTACGTATCGATTAAAAAAACGAGACAGAAATGTGAAACGCGCGCTGTAGTAGAGTCGAGCATGAGAAATCATGTGTTACTAGCTTTTATTTATTTCCAACCCAAGTAACATTTGATTCGGGTCTAGGTTGTAAAAAATGCCTTTAGGTTCGAAAATGGTCGTAAGAAGGTTATTGTTATGCTATCTGGTAGTAAAAAGTATTTGAGAATGATAATTAAGTCTTAAAACTAATTGTTTATTACTACAACCTTCAAGCCGCGGACAAGAGTTTAAATTAAAATAATTTTGACTCGTGTTTCAAGAGCATTAAGATTTAGGATCTCATAGTTGTCGTAAACTCCTGATTAGGTTCTGAAAAAGCTAGCACTATGCTTAATTGTGATCTAAAGGTTAAAATTTTAGGTTTGATATAACTATAAAGTTATGTAATGTTGAACTCGCCTTTAAGTAATTTCTAAAACTTACTATAAACCTTTAGGCTGTATTTAGTTGTCCAGGAAAACTAATTTTGACTGCTTGGTAAAAATCCAAACCAATAAGATATTGTTTATGAGCTGAAGGCATAATTAAAGTCCTTCAAGAATATACATACATACAATCACGTCGTTATTCCTTACGGGATAGACAGAGCCAAGAGTCGTGAGACTCGAAGGCCACGCTTAGCTGAATAGTGGGCTCTCTGATGGAATGGAGATTCAGGTATAGTGACAGGTTGCTAGCCCATCGCCTATGAGTGGAGGAATCCCCAGTTTGAAGCCCTTTCCCTCAATTGACTTTTACAATCTGCGCGGGAAGAGAAGCAGCTGGCTGGCAGACCAGCATGGAATATTCTAAAGCTTTAAAGGCATCCTCAATAAATATCAGTTGTCTCCCCGACTTCAAAGCAACAGCATCGATAGCAAGATAGTGTTGCAGCAATAGTGTTGACTATCGATAGTATTGTCAATAGTATTGTAACCTTGAAAAATAGTCACACTATCGATAAGCCTATCGATAGTATCCATAACATCGATAGTATCGATATCATCGATAGTATCAATAGTATCGATATCCAATAGTTTGCAATACTATTGATAATAACCCAAACTATCGCTTTTCGATACTATTGATGTATTCTAATAAATACTATCGATAGTATCAATACTATTGATACTAATGACACTTATATTTCAACAAACAAACAATCGATAGTAAAACTATCGATAGTCCGGCAATGCGTGGGCAACGCTATTGCAAGATGAACCGGCACAAAACAAATGATTCGGTCGGCTTCTACAACTAAATCTTAAAAGCAACTAAATGTGCTCAGCGGTTGTTTACGCGACTCGTAAGTTTTGAACTACTCCTGGCGATAACCTTAGAGCTGCGAAAATAGCTTAGTCGTTTTAACTAGCTCTGCTATATAACCCTTAGCTCCTAATTCGGCAAACATTAAAAGCTTGTAGTTGTTACAATCCTAAAAAGGTTCATTAAAATGCTCTCTAGTAATTTGTTAACGACAGCCATATTTTTTTACTTAAATAATTAAAAAAATTTAAGCAAATAGCAATATTTTATCCAAAAGGCAATATTTAGAAACGTATGCTGTACGATTTAATATATAATGCTTTTTCTTTGAATAGAAGTTTTATTTCCAATGCGATTTGCCACCAACCACTTCATTTTATACTCATATTGCATTAAAATACCTTCAAAATTTTTACTTTCGAAAGGCCCGTCTCGTATAACCAGCCAATTATCCTAACATTTCACAATAAAGTGCTAGCCGCAGTATTTTTATAATATTGCCTGACTTCAACAAGCTCCAAATTATTTCGTTATGAATACATCACTCATATCACGCCATTTTAAAACTTGTTACATGACAGCTAGGAAATCGCCATTTTGAATAAAGTATTTAAAGCCACGATTGGTGTTTTGTGTAAAAATATCTTAAACAGAAACATTTTAAAACTCAGGATTCTTGAAAAGGCATTTATTCAAGTCCATCAAAAAGGTTTTAAGTTGTCATAAGTTACATCCAAGATTAATTTATAACTTTTAAAGCTGTACAAGGTTATATTAACGTTAAATTAAGGTATTCTGATAAGAACTATAGGTTTTGCTGTAGCTCTCGAAAAGGTTCTAAAACGTGGGCCTTTTTTGCACACAGGAGGTTAATATATGGTTAACATAATGTTATAAGTCTATTAAGACTTACGTGTAGATTTCCATACAAAGGTTCTAGAACCTTTTTAAAATCTTACTAAAACCTAAAATGTTACTTGGGAAGTATTTATTTAACCTTTATTTTTTTTTTTTTTTTTTATAACATAGGGCGGCAAACGAGCAAGCGGGTCACCTGATGGTAAGCGATCACCGCTGCCCATGGACTACTGCAACACCAGGGGTATCACAAGAGTGTTGCCGGCCTTTCAAGAAGATGTAGACTCGTTTTTTGAAGGTTCCAATGTCGTATCGGTTCGGGAATACCGCCGCAGGAAGTTGGTTCCACAGTTTGGTCGTACGTGGCACGAAGTGTCTTTTAAAACGTACGGTGGTTGACAGCCAGTCATCCAGATGGTATGGATGAAACTTCAGCCTGTGACGGATGGTACGGTGGTGAAATTCTGCGGCAGGTATTACGTCGAACAATTCATCAGAGCACTCCCCATGATACATTCGGTAAAGAATGCACAAGGATGCGACATCCCTACGCAGAGCCAGAGGATCGAGACGGCTGACGAGATTCTCGTCATCGACGATGCGAATCGCACGACGTTGAACGCGGTCTAAAGGGAGAAGTTGGTATTGAGGTGCCCCAGCCCACAGATGGGAACAGTATTCCATATGCGGCCTAACTTGTGCCTTGTATAGCTGAAGGCGATGCGCCGATGTGAAATACTGCCTTGCTCTGCCTAGGACACCCAGTTTTTGGAGGCCAACTTAGCCTTTTCCTTAAGATGACCGCGAAATTGAACGTCGCACGAAATCTCGACGCCTAGAATTTCGATCTTCGGCCGCGTATCTAGTGAAGCGCCCTGGAACGAAGGAGATACGACGAAGGGGCTTTTTTTCGCGGTGAACGCACAAACTTGTGTTTTTTTGGGGTTAAATTGGACCAAGTTGCAGTGACCCCAATTTGAAACCTGGTGTAATGAAGTTTCAACCTCAGACACAAGTTTTGTTCGACACTCAGAGACGCGCGCCCGAGAAATGTTAGCTTGACCGGTATAAGAGGTGTCCACCGTGCTATCATCCGCATAACAATGAATGCTGCTGGATTGAAGCATATCATTGATATGCAAAAGAAAGAGCGTCGGGGACAGAACACAGCCTTGAGGGACACCAGCATTCACGGGCTTGTATTCGGAGCATGAACCGTCAACAACGACTTTAATGCTGCGCCCTGTGAGGAAACTGGTAACCCATTGGCATAATTTCTCGGGCAACCCGTAGGAAGGAAGCTTCGATAGAAGGGCTTTGTGCCAGACCCGATCGAAGGCTTTCGCCATGTCCAAACTGGCCGTCAGGGCTTCCCCTTACTCTCAACCGCTTTCGCCCATTTATGGGTCAGGAATACCAAAAGATCGCCAGCAGACCGTCCATGACGAAATCCGTACTGGCGATCGCTTATAAGCTGGTGCTCCTCGAGGTACAACAAGAGCTGGCGGTTTATAATGGACTCCATTATTTTGGAGAGCAAGGAGGTAATGGCAATGGGCCTGTAATTGCCAGGGTCAGAGCGATCACCTTTTTTGGGTATTGGGTGGACTAAAGCAATCTTCCATGCAGATGGGACGACGCCTAAAGAGTAGGAGTGTCGAAAAAGACGCGTCAAGACCGGAGCCAACTCAGGAGCGCAAGTTTTGAGCACAACGGCAGGGATTCCATCGGGTCCATTAGACTTGTGGACTTCGAGGGAGAGAAGTGATTTGCGAACAGTTTTTTGAGTAAACCGGATGTCCGGCATAGTACTCGCGCAACGTGGTATAGTCGGAGGAGGCTTCCCACCGTCGTCCAAAGTAGAGTTAGATGCAAAAAAGGTGCCCAGGAGATCGGCTTTCTCTCTTGCATCATGGACCAACGTGTCATTTGCCGTGCGCAATGGTGGAAAGGATGGCTGACAAAAATTGCCCTGGACAGCTTTGGCAAGAGACCAAAATGAGCGTGTACCCGAGGGTAGTTTGGCCAGCTTCTCACCAATTCGTCCGATGTGTTTCGCCTTTGCCGTAGCCACAGTTTTTTTTAAAGATCTAGAGGCAAAGTTATACTCCCTTTTAAGGACTTTCGCATCAGGATCCTTAGCTGCCATCGCGTTGGACCAGGACCGAAAACTTGCTTGCTTTTGGCAAAACGCTTCTTTGCAAGAGCGGTCAAACCAAGGCTGAGACTTGCCACCAACGGGCACAACAGAACTTGGGACGAAAAGTTCCATGCCCTGCGATATCACATCAGCAACAGAGTCGGCAACGGCAGAAGCATCCCGAAGCGAGAAGCAAACTTCGCCCCAGGGGTAGGATGAAAAGAAGGTCCGCATCCCATCCCAATCTGCTGACTTGAAGTGCCAGACACGGCGACAGCCGGCGGAACGGGGCCGTAATTTGCACGTGGATGGCACCATGCTCCGGATTAGGCAATGGTCTGATGAGCCAATAGGGGCACCAACAGATACTACATAGCCATCCGGATGGGAAGTCAGCAGGAGATCAAGCCGTGAGGGCGTATGGCCTTCCACATCAGGTATGCGTGTGGGGGCTGAAACCATCTGAGACAGACTATAGGCCGCGGCAAAGGCGTGAACAGATCTACCCGCATGATCGGTTTTTCCCGATTGGAGCCATTCTATATGGTGGGTGTTAAAGTCCCCAAGAATTATTATTTCCGCGGATGGAATCTGTCGCAGCACATAGTCCGTTGCAGTGCCAATATGCTCCATGAGTCGGTCAGTTTCGGCATCACCACTGTGGGACCTGTAGAGGCATGCGTAGACGCGAGGGTGGTCGTCGCAATCTACACGAAGCCATAGAGTGGACAAGTCTTTGCCTTCAAGATTGCATAGACGGCGAACACAGACATCGTCCCTGACAAATACGCATACGCCAGCGTGTGGCACGAATTTGTGCTCGATTTTGTAGCCGGGATAATGTAGGTATGACGTATCCGCTGGAGACGATATCTGGGTTTCCGTCAAAAGAATAAGGCAGGCTTTTCTGCCTCCAGATGGTAGTGGACAGAGTTGAGGTTTGAGTGAATACCCCTGATATTGCACAGATGGACATGGTGTGCATGGGGGGGTGCCGTAGCCTTATCTTGAGCAATGACGAGCGGGATTTTGCCCTCCCCAGAGTACGTAGGGCAGCCCAAGCAAGAATGCTCAGGGAGGGATTCTCCTGTACGTAACGTACCGGTACCCTCCTGGGGTACTCTACTATGAAATTCCGCTGCCATGTTGAGGGGGTGGGGGGAAGGGGTGGGCCTCCGGCTCTCTCACTCACCGAACGAAGCATAGAAGCGTTAAGGCAACTACTCAAACGTCGATTTTCTGTGAGAGGGTGGTACTTCCCCGGACGAGCCGGCCCATTCATGCTACTAGCAAAAATTTGGCCAGTAGCGTGGCTCTACCACACATAAAAAATATTATTTATATATTATAAATATATTATTATTGCACCAATACAACTGTTTTGTTTGTTTGTAATAACTTTATTGCACAATAACATAAATAAATCACTAATTACATAAATCCAGAAAATGGCAACGGCGGACTTATCCCATGAAGGGATCTCTTCCAGTTAACCGGTACGAAAAAAATATATATAATAAAACAAAGGGCAAAGGCTGTGCAAACAATCACAACACACACAAAACAACACTTAAATACGTGTAAAGTGTAAAAATTCTATCAAAGAAAAAAAAATACGCCCAGATCAAATTTGAGGCCTATTCGTTTGTGCATCTAAGATTATATAAAATAAATAAATAAAATTATTTTATTTCAGGCAGAACCCATAGTGTTAGTAACAAAGACAACTTATAACTATGTTAGTATTTTATCTACATCAAAATTTGTTGATGGTTTGGTGACTTTGACTAGGTGGACGAGAGTCCAGTGCTGCATGACAGAGAGAGTATATATATAAAGATAGGTAAAACATTTTATCCTTAATTTCTTATCATCTGGATGCTAATGCGGAGTCGTTTACATTTGCCTTCTCCATTTCCTTCACCAATAATATTTTGTTTTTTTCAGAGACGACAAGCAAAGTGAAATATATTTAAAGCTGGGAGACAAGATCGCCGCCGTTGATTTGCCTCCAAAATCCATTGTAACTGTCGAACTACCTAATATTGTCTAAAGTCATTGCTTTCCACAAAAGCTTAGGAATTACACATTTTATTTTTATTATTATTATTTTACTTTTTGGGGACGCCAGTGCAAGCACCAGACGGGTGATCAGTCCTCTCATACCAGGACTATTTCACCCAGTTCCCCGAGAGTATAAATTCTTTGCTAACCAACCTATTTGAAACATAGTAAAATGCAGTAGTTGAACAATTATTACATGAAATAAGAAAACATCAATCTATTAGTGAATGACATGTTTTGTATGTTTGTGTAATTAAAAAGAAATTTCGGTGTTAATAAATTTATTAAAATGCATACCTAATTGTTTTATTGTATGTTATGGAAAAGTTAGAACTCCTTGAAATCAAGCCATTCCTAAACAACGACCAACAAAATTGGTAATGTTATTAGCAAGCGTCCTAATCCTAACTAATATTATAAATGCGAAAGTGAGTTTGTTTGTTTGTTTGTTTGTTTGTTTGTTTGTTTGTTTGTTTGTTTGTTTGTTACCTCTTCACACTTTATCAGCTAAACCAATCTTCCTGAAATTTTGCATACACATAGTTAGAAGTACGGAGAAGGACATAGGGTACCTTTTATCCCAGGAAAAAGCACTGTTCCCGTGGGAAATTCACGTGGGCGAAGCCGCGGGCAAAAGCTAGTCTGACATAAAATTAAAAATTACTAAACGGATTTTCATGATGTTTTCATTTCACCTTCAAAGAATGGTCATAAGGACGGTTTTGGTTATAATATAAGCTGGCAAAACCACGGGCAGAAGCTAGTAATCCATACTTCCATACAAATGTTATAAATGCGAAAGTCTGTTTCAGTCTGTCTGTCTGTTTCGCTTTCACGGCTAAACCGCTGTCGCTGGACCGATTTTGATGAAAGGGTTGGATATAGTTGAAGACCCGGTGTCAAACAAAGGTTACTTTTTTCAAAAATCTGCCCACAAGGGGCTGAAATGGAGGTTCAAAGTTTGTATGAAAACACATAAAATATACTTTATGCCGCGGGCGGAGCCGCGGGGCAACAGCTAGTATAGATATAATTTTGCAAGGGGCAGACTCACTCTTTTCATGTTAAATTGAGTAAATAATATCTAATTATATCAGCGACATAATTTATTGCAATAAAAATGTAAAATTGATTCAGGTGTCCACGAAATAATTACAAAATTTTGCCAAAAGATGGTACCTTTTCATAATTAACTTTTGTATCCTTGTTTCTCACATAACAAAGAAAGAGACAGTATATAACAGTCCGCGTAAAGTAGGTATAAAATTGAAAAACAATGAAGGCGATGGTAACAATTTATTGAAATGTACCTAGTGCTAGGTAACTACATGGTTACTACAGATACCAAAATGGCGTGTAAAAAACTTATTATTAAGCTTTACGCCATCTTTTTTATTTGTGTGATGGCTGATGCTACTGCTGGTAAGAGGTTTGTTATTTTACTCATCTGTTTCTATGTTCCAATAGTTGGTTTGCTCAAGGGGCTTTTACTTTTACTTTAATTGACTTTGACTTTGGTCGCAAGAGCCATTGTTTCTTCCCGTTGTTCTTCTCAAAATTACTGGGTGTATCAGGGGTCATATTTTCTTACCACCTATCTAAATGATCTAGAATAAAAGATTAAAAAAAATTAAAAATTCTTTATTTTTGTACCATTTACATTATCTTATTTGTGATCGGGATCTCCATTTAAGTAAATAATTACCTGTGTTAGGAGATCCCGCTCTTCAATAACAATAACAGAATAATCTAGTTAGATAAACTTTTCCCTTAGACAAACGTTTGATTTTAAAATAATTATCTTATTCATAGTTTTGATTACTTAGGTCAGCAGGACCGACCATGTGAACCTAGAAAGTTTGGTGAGTCGGTGGTCTGTGTCTGTAATGCTACTTACTGCGATGACGTCATCCGGCTGCCTCCCCAACCAGGGTATTATGTCTCGTACACGTCTACATTGGTGAGTCATCATTTGCTTAATTGTTATCAGATCTGTTGTTAAAGGATTCCGTAGATAGTCTCTTATGCCGCTAATAAGACTTGAGCATTAACTTGTACTGAACATCGAACATTCGTCGTTTTTAGGGTTTCGTATTTAATCTCGAACCACCTACGAACATTTTCACGATCATTCTAGCGAACGCTCGAGTAAATGCTCGTGAAAATGTATTCTATAAGAAGTATGGCTTGACTTTGACGGTCGCGTGTGATCCGGAAATGGTCCACTCGGTAAAAGGTTCCAAGTATATTTACTGTCAATTCGGTAGATTGCTCATTAGACGTGAATGCTCAAGTCTATCACAGACTTCAGCTTATATTGGCAGCCTGGGCAATTTGACACCTAGTTGTTGTAAAACAATGTTTTTCCAGGCTGGTCTACGATTTAAGAAAGATACAGGAACGTTGGGAGAAGCAGCCGATGCATCTAAGTCTAGTATTCGTAAGTTTAACAATAAGACACTAGTTTAATTTTGTATGATTCTGCAAGGTAGCAATTGATGTAGGCAGGCATATCTTTCATCTTGTATGTGTTATAGGAACTTACTATTTAAATATGTATGACTGATTGAGAAAATGATAACTTAATTAAATTAATTAACCTAGAAGTAAATCTGATTCCGCTAATTTTAGCATTCCTAGGAATCAGTGACAAGTTGTTCGAGCCCACAATAGAATTGGATTGTTCCAAGAAGTATCAGAAGATCGAAGGTTTCGGAGGCGCAGTGACTGACTCAGCTGCGATTAACTGGGCCAACTTGAAGCAGTCTAGTTTGAAGGAAAGTTTGATTAAGTGAGTACTTACTTCATCACCCTCTGCTGGGGTACTTCCTTATGGATGGATAAAGAGGATGGGCCGTTATCCACCACGCGAGACCAATGCAGATTGGTGGGGTTTAACGAGTACAAATATCTCTATAGCCGGGAACACAGACGAGATTCTTAATTTTAGGTCACCAATCCTAAGTTACTTAATCGCTGCCGCCATAGTATTCATTTATTATAATCTATGCCACCACTATCGCAGGCAGACCTGCACCACCAAGCCTCTCTCTCTCTTTCTCCTCCTTTATTCATTAATACACTAAAGTTGATGATTAATTAGCTAATGTGTGAAATGAAGAAGCCAATAATGCAAACCATACCATTAAAATAGACAAGGAAATATTTTTTTTTTATATTTTTAAAATATCTTCGATACCACATGATGAAGAAACTTTATTATATTATATATATAACTATACTAGCTGTTGCCCGCGGCTTCGCCCGCGTGACTTTGGCTTAGATGAAAAGTCTTTTTGTGTTCCAAACTGTTTCCTGTGTTCTAATCTTCGATTTTTATACGTCTACAGAAAATGCTCATCAGATTAACCAAGTTTCGCTAAGGCGCCATTTCCGTATACGTTATAGTGTAGCTGGTCTCTTGAAGTTATTCATCAGATATTCCAGATCTTCAATTTTTATACGTCAGCAGAAAATGCTCATCAGGTCGACGGTTTTTGCTAAGGCGCCATTTCCATATATGTTATATTGTAACTGGTCTCTTGGAGCTTTTCATCAGATGTTCCAGATCTTCAATTTTTATACGTCAGCAGAAAATGCTCATCAAGTTGAACGACTTTTGTTAAGGCACCATTTCCATATTTCTTATAGTTTAGCTGTTCTGTTATGGTTCTTCATCAGGTGTTCCAGTTTTCAAAATGAATTATAGCCTATATGTTGCCCAGGCTTAATAGCTATACAACAAAAAAAGTTTCATTCAAATCCGTCCAGTAGTTTTTGCGTGAAACGCGTACATACAGACAGATAGACAGACAGAGAGACAAGAAATTCCATAAATTTTTTTTTGCTTTCTACGTTCTTTGTAAGTGTCCCTCTATCCATTTTAGTCAAAAATACTAAATGTACAGACAAAATATTTTTACTGTTTTATTATATGTATCCATACTAATATTATAAATGCGAAAGTTTGGATGTGAGTTTGTGAGTTTGTGAGTTTGTGAATTTGTGAGTTTGTGAGTTTGTGAGGATGTTTGTTACTCAATCACGCAAAATCTACTGGACGGATTTCGATGAAATTTGGTACAGAGGTAGATAATGACCTGGAATAGCACATAGGCTACTTTTTATCCCGGGAAAAAGCACTGTTCCCGTGGGAAATTCACGCGGGCGAAGCCGCGGGCAAAAGCTAGTAGATTATATATGTGAATATTTTATTAGTTATAAAAAGAATTATGAGAAATCATAATTTTAATAAAACAGATGGCTAATGTAAATTAACGTCAGCGGTCGATATTTATAGATAAAAATGTAAATACCATTTTCGAAAACAAGTACTCATATTGTATTTTTGCTAAAGGTGCAACATTTCAGTAAGTTTTTTTTAGTTTCTTCCAGAGTGGTCTGACCACAGGGTCTGACTAGTTTAGCCAACGGGAATTTTTGCGATTTTTATTGCCGGTATTCACATTCTGATTATATATCTACTATTATATTGGCACATGTTTGATACACCTATCATAAAAGCTTCTTCCTACTCACAATCCTATCCCCCAATTCCCGAATATCTCTATGGTGTAATCATTTTGTTACATGACCATTTATAATCCTTAGGATTTGAAATATTTGATCCTGGAATCCTTCTATCACGTGCTAGCACATGCCTGGATTGCAAGGTCAGAGTAATTATTAACTTCCTAAACAGATACGAACACAGGTGAACTGCCTTGATAGGAATGACGTTCCTCGTATCTTTTTCTTGAATTTTGTTACATTATTGATATTGGCTGGAAATTAAAATTTTGCTTTTTATTTCCTCCGTCCGACGACCAAGGATTGGTAACTTGTACATTGATTTAAAATATTTTAGTTCATTCTTCGGTAAAAATGGCCTGGAATATAACATGATCCGTACTACAATCGGAGGCAGCGACTTCTCGACGCGAGAGTACGCCTACAACGAGTTACCCGAAAACGATACACTACTTAGAAACTTCACGCTAGCTCCAGAAGACTTCAATTACAAGGTAAAGTTGCTAGCTCTCCATCTTCTATAATATCAATCATAAGAAAATGTCTCAGTCTCACCATTCAATCCAAAAAAGCTAATTTTCCATCTTGACTTGACAGGGAATCGAACTCCGGACCTCCTGTATGTCAGTCCTCAGTTATGATGACCAAGGGGCACGGAGGTCGTCAAAATAATAATGATAAATGATACCTTTTCCACAGATCCCAATGATCAGAGAAGCTATAGCCGCAGCTACGGACGAGCTGCACATCCTTTCCTCGGTGTGGTCTCCGCCCGTCTGGATGAAGACCACTCACGAATACTCCGGCTTCAGTCTGCTGCTCGAGGAGTACTTGCAGACCTACGCTGAATACTTCTTGAAGTTAATACTTCTTCTCAATTGATAGCTATAAGGTGGTGAACGAAGGGGAAATGCTAACAGACGCGTTGGAATCTATGCCAGCTTAATTGCCTGGATCTGCTACTCGAAGAGTACTTGCAGACCTACGATGAATACTTCTTTTTTTACATTTTTAAATAGTAGATTCACCCTACAATTAATGTTGAGAGGCGAATTACTATAGAGAGAACGTAAGAAGATACAATTTTAGGGAACCTATGCTAGTTGAGTCTGATACTTGAAGAGTACTTGCGATGAGAACTTGTTAAAATTAATAATACTTCTTCACATTTTTAAATTGGGATGATCGTAAATATTAAACTACCAACATTTTTCTTTGGCTCTAGATACATTGAAGCATATGCCGCTGAAAACATATCAATTTGGGGAATCACTACTGGAAATGAGCCGTTGACAAGTGTGATGGCCGGACGCTTCAACAGTTTAGGATGGACCACAGATCTTATGGTATGTTCTTTTAGTAATAGTAGTAAGATGCTTTAAAAAAAAAAGTTATACTTTTTTAAAACATAGGTAATATCAGATTTCTGTGGCAGGCTCATGGAATTAAGAAGCACATACGGTAGGCCCAATGGATAAGACAACTATAACTCATGGAAGTGATAGGTACATACGATCTATGATTTATTAATTCCATGATAACTACACTGTTCAACGGAGCAAGCATCGTGCTTGTACGAATCATTCGCAAACCGATCGGAGCCGAAGAAATACGAACGTCTATACTTCGATTTCGCGGGCTGATTGATTCTGATCATCCGCGCGCGGATGTCCTTGTTGCTCGAATATTCTGATTGATCACCATTAGAGACCTATTTAGTATTAGCTAGTGCGAATATATTTGATTATAGATAGATTTGCATTTGTAATAGAAATTATACTTGGTTATAATAATCGCTCTAATCCTAACCTAACCAAGATATTTTTGTTTATTTTTCCAGGGAAAATGGATCTCTCAAAACCTTGGACCGACCATTCGTAAATCGAAGTATAATAATGTGAAGATCCTCGCCGTTGATGATCAAAGGCCTACAATTCTTATTTGGTACAATCAGGTATCTATAGGTGTTTTCATCTTATTATTCGTTATTTCATTGCATATAATATATATCATAGCATATAATATTCCCGATTTTTCTGGTAGTATGGATCAATGTATGTATGTATAAAATGTATATGTATGTATTAATATATTATTACTATGAATGGGATCAGTGGGGTTACAATCACGGGGAACTCCGGTCTGGGGAAGTAACTATTGCTGAAGTAAGCTTGGGCTTTGAGACTCTTCTCAAAATCCCCAGGAATCTTACTACTTAGGTATTATTTTAAGCCGGAGTTTGATTTGCCGAGAGTCGTCGGACTACTAGGATATTATTATATAATTTTGTGGCTGGATATACTCTTCTTCTTCTTGTTGAGTCGGAATGGCTATTCAAATTAATATGGACCAGTATTTGGCCACGCTGATCATTCAGTTGATGCCAAATTATCCATTATGTAGGACATTTGGGACATGACAACAGGTGGGCCATAGTTTGAACATCTCCGCAGTTACACTGACTGTTGCTAAAAAAGCACCACTTAGCTCGATTTTCAATGCGTCTCCCAACACCAGTCCGGAGTCTATTTATGACTACTGGCAATTTAATATCATTTTTACGTAGATGGTGCACGACCATCCTGACGCTGAGAAATATATAGACGGGATCGCGGTCCATTGGTATAATGACAAGACCACACCGGCGTCGATCCTCAAACACACGGCGGAGACGTTCCCGACCAAATTCCTCATTGGCACAGAAGCTTGCTCGGGTAAATACTTATAGTGTTCTGTTCTGTGCCCTGATCGAGTAAAAACTTATTAAAAAAAAAAAACAATTAGGTATTTTATTTTAGATTACGTTATCCTAAGTCATTCTTCTACTTTCTTTTCTTCTTTTTTTAGAAGAATATTAAGTTTATCTATCTGCTTAGGTATACCATTAGTTACACGATATATTTAGTGATATAGAGATGTAGGTACTCTTTTGTATTGGTTGAAATTATTTGACTCTTGTTTTTCTATTGTTTCAGGAGCAAACCCAACGGATGTTATTAAAGTAGCTTTAGGATCGTGGTCGAGGGCAGTGGATTATGTTAAAGATATTATAGAGGTACCTAATATTAGCTGTGGCCATGAATATATATAATTCTTTCGTTCCGTTACTGACTGACTGACTGAACGACAACGTACAGCCAAACTAATGGGCATAGGAAGCCGAAATTTGGCATGTAGGTTCCTCAGGGAGTGTAGGGAAGCACTAAGAGAGAATTTCTCGAAATTCCTACGGAAACGAAGTCTCGGGCCTATGCTAGTCTAACAGACATCTTAGAATTATTCTAGTACATCTAGCAAATATGTAATGTCTCAGTTTCAATAGTAGAACTTTTTAAACAGCTATTGTTACAAGATTATAACACTACTATTGAAAAACCATTGAGATACAATGATTCTCTTGTATGTAAACTTGATCAGAATGCAATAAAAATTTGCATCAGTAATGAAATTCTTATACCCAATTTGTATTAAAATTCTTAATTTTTCAGGATCTTCAAAACTATTTTGTGGGATGGATTGACTGGAACCTATGCCTTGACAGCCAAGGGGGTCCCAATTGGGCCAAGAATTATGTGGACGCTCCTATCATTGTCTTTGCTGAAGATGAGGAGTTTGTCAAACAACCCATGTATTACGCTATGGGCCATTTTACCAAGTTTCTCCCTAGGAATTCTGTCAGAATCGATGCCACAGATAAAGCGTTAGTTGGAATAGACTACGTGGCTTTTGAAACTCCTAGCAATACTTATGTTGTAGTTCTTTATAACGCGTAAGTATTGTAAATAGTTAAATATTAGAATTATGTACAATATGTTATGATACATGAAGAAATAATGTGGCTTCGAGCAATAAGGACTTCCGCGCACGAGAAGTCCATGTTGCTCTATGTCTGAGGGAGAAGATTATTTTTACATTAATTTCGGATAATATTTTCCAAAAGGAATTCAAAATATGCTTAAGATTCTTCTTGGTCCAATATTTAGAATTTTATTGAATATTTTTTTTCGTTTATACATTTCCACAGTGGCTTGGATCAGATCGTGAGAATCAAGATAGGCAGCCAAGAAGCTTCAGTGAAACTACCGACCCAGTCCATCGTTACCGTGGAACTGAACTCTGCTTCAAATTGATGTCTTTGCACGGAAGTGGTTAAAACAGTACCGAAATAAATAATTTGCAAAAATAACAATCACTTTTATTGATACTAGCGCCCCGCCCCGGAAGTTACATATGTACATAAATTGTAGCCTCTCTTGTGTGTAACTTTCTATTGGTGAAAGAATTTTTGAAATCAGTTCGTAGTTCCGAAGATTTTACCCCCTACAAACAAACAAACTCACAAAAACTTACAAACATTTCCTGACTACCTGTTGTATGTATGTTGTATGAGTAAGACTACCTGCTGCCCGCGGCTAAAAGTAGAGTGATTACATACTCTTTGAGTAGTTAACTTGTTTGATTTCCATACAAAATTTCAACGAAGTAAAAATTGTCACGATGCATTTGAGAGCATATATTTCAAGAACGAATAGATATTATCGCAGTTTGAAAGGTAACTGTCACAAGTATTCTTTATCAAATTCCATTTGGAGCAGCGCAAATCACTTGCAGCATTTGTTATAAAATCCATTTATTCTTACCAGTCCTATCATGTAAACAATCTTCACAGTACTTTTTGTTGAATTTTGATGAAAATAAATCAAATATTAGTTCAAACCTAAACATTCTAAAGTAAAACATTTATTAACCACGAAAGTAATTTCCTAAAAAGTCTATTTTAATTTATATTGTTGTAAAATCATAAAAAGACATGGTAAGATTGTTTACATGATAGGACTGGTAAGAATAAATGGAGTTTAGAGGCTTTTAGATCATAAACTATCACTGGCTGCTTGGAATATTGTAAATTTCCTTTTTGTTTATGAGCACGGATTTGTATTATTTGTAACCGGAGACAGCGTGGTTCGTAAATTCTCGCCTGAATTAGTCACACAGCCGCGATTACAATTTTTGTTTAAAATTAGTCCGTCTACCTGTTCCCGGGTTGAGTAAAAATTAGAAGGCCCCACGACCCCCAAGACCTGCCCCCTAAACCCGCTCCTGACACCGGTTGAGGGGTCAACAATGGGGGGTCAGTTAACTAACTTTCTATGCAAAATATTGATGTAACACTGTGAAGTTGCAGCGTCTGTCCTAAGTAGTTACGTGCCAAGCTGAATTAAGCATACGTCCCATGGTTCAGAGTCTAATGTAACTATATGACAGTTTGTCTGGCATAAGTAGATACGTGCCAAGCTGAATTGGGCTTTACTAGACTTGATTGAGAATTGAAATTATAAGTAGGAACGTAGTTGCTTACGATAACGGTTGCAACTTCTGAGTTAAACACTTGTTCCACCACCAGCGATAAAGCGATTGGCTATTACTATTTTCTCGCACAAGAAAAGAACAAAAGATCACGTGACCTTTATTTATTTTTATTTATTGAAACTTTAATTGTACACTTACAAAAGTACAGTACAAAAGGTGGACTTAGTGCTAAAAGCATTGTTCATTGACCTTTCTATGTCCAGCGTTAATATATCTCTCATATCTTCAGATAAGTTCAGTTCAAGTGTACATCATGAAGTTCCTGTGTGTCACGAGACACAATAAGATACATATTCGTACATAGCACTCGTGGTGAGTTCGGAAAAAACCCTACGTAGTATGTACCTAGGTATTTCTTTACCAGTGTAGACTGCGCGGAAAGAGAAGCAGCTGGCTCATTCTTCCCTCTAACTAGCTTGGAAGTACTTGTCATTAGCATAGTTATAATGTAATAGTAGTTTATATACAGATGTTATTTAGCTGTAAGACCCCCGAAAAACAAATAAATAAATAAAATGAATAGTCGCACACATCATACAATATTCATGATTCGCCAACTCGATATTAGTTTAGCTCTACTCGCTTATCGCTGGCAGTGTGACAAGTGCCTTATGCCCCTGGCATCATGTTATCAATTTCGCGCCGGCCGGTGGTCGGTCGTCAGTTCAGTTCTAATGGAGTTCAAAATTACCGTTTTGTTTTTCGTCCTTGGCTGTGTGAGATGGATTAATTGTGGTGAGTCTTCATTTATTTAATTAAGTAAATTATTCGTGATAAAAATCAAATAAGTATTTATTTAACACGTAAACCGTATTAAATTCTAAATTGAAACATTTGATCGGGTTAACGTGAGGATTCAAAAACCTGCCACACATCAAAACAGGTTTAGTAATTTAGGAGTTATGGTAGAATCATGTTCATTCATTAATCTTAAAAATATATTAAGTTTTTGGGCAGTCGTATTATATTAATATTATTTTCTGAGTGTGGCATTACCTAGTTTATGATAGTTTTAATATTTTCTATTTAAGTGTAGATGACTTAGCGACCCGGGACTTTGTTTCCGTGGAAATTTTGGGAACTCTTCTCTTAGTGCTCCCCTACACTCCCTGAGGAACCTACATGCCAAAGTCCAGCTTCCTACGCCCAGTAGTTTTGGCTGTGCGTTGTCTGTCAGTCACTCAGTAACGGAATTATTATTATCTATTTTAGTTTTCAAAACAATGATTACCTACGAATTTTATTTAGTGTTTATTTTTTCTTGGAATTTAAGCGATAAGATAAAAAAAATGAATAGACTAGCTTGACCCGCGCTTCTTAATTTAGACTTCTCTGTGCTTTTCGTGTTGTAGTAGATGAAAGGTATATAAGGTATAATAGAGTAGAATAGAAGAGTCTAATAATAATCTTTTATTTTATTTATTTAGAAGAGTCTAAATCCAACACTCGTATCATTCAGTCGTCCCATATTCACATGGCGACCCTGCCAGTCGGCCGCGGCGCCGGTCGTCCTTAAGTGTTATTTATTTCCGAGAAAAACCAAGTTAACAGTGAAAACAGCTATAAACTTTTATTAGTCATAAAGTCATCACATAGTAGTCATTCATATAAAGTTACTAGCTGAGCCCCGGGGCTTGTCTCGTGAAAATTTCGGAATAAAAAGTTCCTTATGTGCTAAGTGCTTATAACATATGTGTCCTAAGACTATTTTGCTTGTAGTAGTTATTCATAGCCTAGGACACATTATCTTGACATTATCTAATACTCTCGGAGTTGAGATGTCCGAATCCGATATAGATGATTGTCGTGTATAAAAAATAAAAAAAAATAAAAAGGTGTAAGTTGGGCGGTGTGCGCAGGGGTCCCCAACTATTTGAAGCGAAGACGGGCAATATCCCTGCGCAGTGCGATTATACACGAACAATTACTTTAGAGAGAGCCGGATGTAATGCTCAGGATAGAGCCTCGTACTTTTGAAGTACAAGGACCTCTTGTCTATTAAGCCTTAGGTCCTGGGAGTCATGGGCAGGGTGATATCATTAATACAATATGGTTAGGATAGAATATAGCATTTTATTCCATAAACACACTAGCCGCTGAGGGCGGGCACATGTTATACTAATACCAAAATCTGGTAATTCTTTGCCGCAATTAAAAGTTAAAATTAACATAAACCAAATATAGGGTACCTGGCCAGGTCCGTACACAAACGTCTGTGCGCACTTAGAACGTCGTTCCGTTCACCGTTATGATCCGTTGGGTTCGAGCACTGGCGCTGGTCGCGACATCAAAGAGGCACGGCGCTCCTGCGACGCTCCGTTGTATGCGAGATAGTAGACGCTGGCTGGACCTTCCGAGGTTTGCGCTGAGCCATTACAGGGACATCGGATCGGGGGCGGCGATGCGGCCTTCGGAAATAAGGTTAGGATCCGTGTGTTGCACTTTGGGGTCGCCGACGACGGGGCCTGCGCCGTGGCGTGCGGTCCACGGTCCGGGAGAACCGCACCCTCTGGTGATGGGAGGACACTCCAGGAAGCGCCAATTCATACGGCCGGGCGGGCACGTGGATATCAACAGCTCATCCTCCTGACAACTTCGTGGCGGCAAGTATCCCCTGTGTCCTTGCGCGTATCGCGGATTTTAAAGCTAAAGGTTAAACTATAGTCCCATGACGGGGTGCCGAGGGCGGCGAAAGTGAAAAAAACCCAAAAAATTTAATGATTCTGCTCAAGCCATGTTACGTGTCGTGGCGGCCTCACCAGGAAGAGACCGATCCCTCTCCACTCGATTTGACATTCCGCCTCGTCGCGCTCCATTCCGCCCAATTTGGACGCACGTCAAACCAACTTTTAAACATTCTTTAAAAGAACTAATGTTTAAATAAGGTATTTATTCGTTGAATATTATAACAATCTAAGTCGACGATATTAAAGGAGAATAATTAAAATTCTACAACAATCCAGCCATGATTTCTTATTTGTTTATGATAAGAAAGGTTGGTTAGGAACTGATACGGAACGTGTGTCACCAGCTGTCAATGTCAGACGTCCAACTCTGCAGATTTTGTTGACAGTCTAATTTAATCATAGAATGTTTTGTTATGAATGTTTAGTTTTTGATATAATTCCGTAAGTACACAAAATCGCGTCGAGTTATTGCTACCAATGGTTTCGGCGTGACTCAAAGAACGTTTTGATGAGCGGGTCTCCCTGTTTTCTTAATAAGTATTGTAAAAACAACATATGAAATTTGTGTACTGGTGTGTCACTTTCCCATTCAATTTGTCTGGAGACTAATGGATTTGAATGCCTGCTATTGTGGTGAGTCGAGAGCCTATCATGCAGGTAATACGCCACAGGAATAGTATCCCAATATATCAACTATTTCACCTAAAATATGACATGCAAAGTTGACCAGTTAGAAGTTCAAAATAATTCTGTAGTTATCACTACAATACCCCCCTTTTCGGCAAAGAGGTTAAGTCGTACTTAGCCGAAACAGCCGGGGTAACCGGAGAAAACATTCACCTATCCTACGGCAATATATTTCTAAATATAAAACTATCAGCTATATATGAAACTAACTCATGCTATTTCATATATTAAACTAAAATGTATGTTCTAGAGTTCTAAAACTAACTCAATTTATGTTGAGTGTCAGGAATACAGCGTCTGGCCAGACCGCTGCAATTCCCCTGCATTAAAAAATCATACTTGGATTTCTAATGAGATAATCGCAAGTAGCATACTAATAATAAAGAATTATCTACAGTAATATAGTTCTTACTTATGTATAATAAGAAAAACTATTTGAGATTTAATTAAAATATATGTAATCTAGCATTCCTACATAATTTACTAGTTAGTAATTAAATTGTAAACCTAATAAAGTCTTTAAACTAATGGAGAGATCTCACATAAATAGACATTTAAAATGTATAGCCGTTGGGCTGACATAAGGGAAAAAACTTATTTTCCTTTTTTTCTCAAAAATTAAGGAGTATTAATCCATATCCTTATGTTTACTCTGGCGCCTAGAGTGTGTAGTTACAAAAGAAATTGGTTTTCATGAAAACGCTTGACAAAAAAATTTCACATGTGAGTCATGTCATATGTGAAAAATGAGGCCTCTGATTGGTTATACCAATCCAAAATAACAAAGTTCAAGATAAGAAAGTTGCTAGCTAGGGGACACACCTTGTGAGACTTTTATTATGTCCTTGACATGATATTTTCCAACTTTACCGGTTTCTATCTCCTGAAGGTTGTAAACAACATCCGAATGCTTCCTGACAACTTTACATCACAAAGCGCGGTGCTAGTTTAGCGGAGAAGAAATGAGCTGAACGACTGGTCATTTGAAGGTATTAACGAATTTGGAATGCCGCCTCTTTTCGGCAACATGCCATCCGTCATTATCTCCCGACCACAAAATGGTGTGTGCCCGGTGGCAACATTAATAATGCTATTCAAAGATAGCTACCCTAAGTAAGTCAGAAAAACATTTCAGTACTTTATGTTCTGAAGTGTTTCGACTACGCCTAAAATCATCAATTCTAAGAAAAAAATCTGTGACGTCTGAGTCACCAGAAAATTTTAAATTCCACGACCTCAAATGGTCCTCCTTTAATATGTGAATAACGCGTTCGTCATCTTTTCTAGTCTCCGTAACATAGGTAGTCCTACCGATTGAGTTGGCTTGACGTACTAAACCGGGAGCTCCTAGTTGAGACAATGTGGGTTGTAACGCTTTAAGTGTGGAAGGGCCGGGTGGGTGGGTGTCAATTGCACCTCCCCGTGGTCGTGTATTAACAAATGAGGAAGTAGTAGTGGTAGGTGGTTTGTTTGCCTCCCCACTTACTTCGTGATATTGCTCTTCCCTTTCGCCGTCCGACATGTTGGCAAGAATGTGAGGTTATATGTTGTGCAGAACAACTACGGTCTGCTACCAGAAAATGTGGCAGAGAGAATCCGGACAAACGAAGCGGCGGGAAGAATTCTGTCCCGGAACTTCACCGGGAAAAAACCACCGGTAAAAATAAGTACCGGGAAAAAATCTCCACGCGGCACCACGTTTGCCCGACTAAAACCTAACTAACTTAACGCAGTCTGCTACCACCGTAGCTTATGAAGGGAGCTACAGGGCCCTATATAATAACCTAACCTATAAATTAATTACAATGGAAAACCACTTACCAAGATAAATCTTCTTTCTCTTCGGATCCAAACTTGAGTGTCTTCGGGAAGGGGGAATTCCTAATCACCCTACCTAACCCATGAGATCTCAATTCCCCAGAACACATAAATAGATTTCTTCCCGAAATCGGCTCGGCAACAGGTAGATGTGAGCGAGCAGCCACGCGTCACATCCCACAGGAGAAAGTCACAATGACGGGCACACAAACACAAAGTTCAATAGTTATTTAACAAACAGGAAATTCACCAATACAACTCAAGATAATTAGCAATCAAAGAACGCGGGACCTCTCGCGTATTAAAAATCAAACCGATATCGCATGGGACAATGGCGACCGTCCACGACCATCTTACACGAGCAATGTGAGAACCCCAAAACGCCTGGCGGCGATAACAGGAAACGCCTGCGTTTAGTTTTACCCAATATATTACAAACATCCCCCCGTCCCGGTCTGAGAAGCAGACCGCTAGCTTACTCTACGGGAAGGCGGGCGAGAGAGGTCACAGCTCTCCTCAAAATCGAATCGTCGACCAACACCTCAGCCACACGCGGAGTGCCATCTCCGCCAAGAATCAAACGTAATATGCGAGCTCGTCGCCAAAGCAATGAGGGCAAATTTGCCTCTTTTAACAATACTAAATCACCCTCCCTGGGAGGCTCAGTCCTGTCTGTCCACTTCACTCTTTGCTGCAGCAAATGCAAATATTCAAGCGACCAGCGACGCCAAAAGTCCTGGCTCATTTGCTGCAACATTTGAAAACGCGACAACCGATATACGCGTTCATCCTTCCACGGGTATTCGGGCAGGGCATTCAACGGCCCTCCCACCAAAAAATGACCAGGGGTGAGAGCTTCCAAGTCATTTGGATCTGGAGATAGCGGACAGAGAGGACGAGAGTTGAGGACCGCCTCAACTTTACAAAACACTGTGGCCAGCTCTTCAAAAGTTAGAGCCGTTTCTCCGATAATGCGGCGGAGGTGGGTCTTTGCGGATTTCACAGCCGCTTCAAAAATCCCTCCCCAATGGGGGCAACTTGGGGGACTAAACTTCCAGGTTATTCCCCTTTGGGCAGCAATTTGACTTAAACTAGTACAATTTTTATCAATAAACACAGAAACATCCTTAAGACAATTTACAGTTCCTTTATAGTTTGTGCCATTGTCAGACCTAATAAGGGAAGGTAGACCTCGACGCGAAACAAAGCGATCCAACGCGGCGACGAAGGCCTCCGTAGTCAGAGCCGATACCACCTCCAAATGGACAGCCTTGGTGGCCAAACAAACAAATACACACAAATAGCCCTTCACAATACGGGCATTACGAAAGGGAGAAGCCTTGATCGAAAAGGGACCGGCAAAATCGGTTCCAACGCCGTCAAACGGTCTCGAAGGTCGGATTCGATCAGCGGGCAAATCACCCATCTGTGGTTGCATCGTGGATGCCTTCAACCTATAACATGCAATACATCGAAACAGGACACTACGGATTGCTCTTCGGGCTGACAAAATCCAAAACTCGCGTTGCAAAATAGCCAACAAAGCATTGCACCCAGCATGGGCGTTACGAATGTGTCGATCAGACACCAAAAGCTGCACCAAGGGTCCGCCCTTGGGCAACAACAGAGGATGGCGAGTCTCATATGGAAGATCCGCCTTCCGGAGCCTGCCTCCAACCCGAAGAAGCCCATCCGAGTCGATGTACGGGTTCAAACGAGCGACCGCGCCCTTCAACTTAGCGCGTCCGTCGCGCAAAATACGAAGCTCCGACTCAAACCGTCCGGTCTGCACGACACGGACCCAATGCAACAATGCGCTCCGGCGCTCTTCTGCACCTGCAATCGGCTCCAACCGCTTTGCCTGTGGGTTTCTACAATTATGTATGAAACGCTTAATCCAACTGGTAACACCCAGAAGCTTATCCAAGCTGCTATACCGAGCAAGTAGCCAATCCGGCTCCGACGTCGTCTCAGCGACTACAGCATGTACACGGAGCCCAGTCAAACTCAAAGAAGTAACATCTGTCTGACAGACAGGCCAAGAAGTTTCTGATCCCATCAGCCACTCTGGACCCCACCAGAGCGGGTGTGACACCAATTCTGGTGCCGTACAACCTCGGGAAGCACAGTCCGCTGGGTTAAGCTCTCCCGGCACATGTCTCCATGTTATATCAATTCCGATATTCTGGATTTGGGAAACCCGATTTCCCACAAAAACCTCCAAGGTATGTGGGGCCGCGCGCAACCATGCAAGCGCGACCTGGCTATCCGACCAGGCGAAGATGTCCCGTATCTCGACCGTGGCCGCCAGCTCACATGCAACGTGATGCAACAATTTAGAGAGAAGGTGAGCTCCACTCAACTCAAGCTTGGGAATAGTCAGCCTAGTCCTGATGGGGGCGACCTTGCTCTTCCCTAACAAAAGCGAGACATTGACCCGGCCATCGGCGTCAACTGTCCGCATATAGACTGACGCGGCGTAGCCTCGCTCCGACGCGTCACAAAAGCCATGCAGGCTGGCTCGATATTTCCCGGGTGGCAATATTCGACGAGGCAAGGCAATCCGATTGACTTCCTTAATCGATGAAAACAACTCGAGCCAATCATCCAATGGAGAGCCAAACAGCGGCTCGTCCCACGAGACGCCCAAAGTCCAAAGTCTCTGAAGAAGACACTTCGCAGAGAATATCACTGGACTGATCCAACCGCTTGGATCAAACATACGAGCTATTACGGACAACACCGTTCTCTTAGTCCAGACTTTTGGTACTTCCAAGTCCACTTGGAATGTGAAAATATCGGTTAGCGGCTGGTACTGCATGCCCAGCACCGCTATCCTGTTGGGATCATCCACATCCTCAAACAGGTGAGGGTTCTGTTGGTGATCCTCCGGGATCCCTTCTAGAACTCTAGGCTCATTGGACAACCACTTACGTAGCTCGTAGCCACCTGTCTTCAATATTTCGATCAATTCATCCCGCAGTAGGAGGGCCTCCTCAATACTTTGGGCTCCGGTGCACACGTCATCAACATACAAGTCACGTGACAGCACGGAAGCCCCACGGGGAAAGCGGATCCGTTCCCGCTCCGCCAATTCAAGCAATGATCTGATGGCGATATAGGGACTAGATTTCAAACCATACGTGTTTGTGTTGAGTTCATACACCGTCACAGGATCCTCAGGGCGCTCACGCCAGAGTATCAACTGGAATCGCCTGTCCTCAGGATGCATGACTGTCTGGCGGAACATCATCCGGATGTCCGCACCAAAAACCACTTGATGTCTTCTAAAGTTCAAGATGATGTCAATTATGTCCCTATGCAATTTGGGACCCGAATGCAAACACAGATTCAACGAAACCCCGTTCGAAGTGGGTGCGGACCCATCGAAGACGGTCCTCAATTTGCCTGTTGAGGCCTTCACCACCGCGTGGTGGGGCAAAAAATAATGCTCAGTTGAGCTCCAATCAACTCGAGCCGGAGACATGTGACCCAAATCCTCGTACTCGCGCATAAATTCAATATATTTATCGCGAAGTACGTGGTCACGCTGCATGCGTCGCTCCATGGACAGCAGTCGTTTCTCCGCAAGCGCCCTACTTTGCCCTAGGCTAGGACGAGAGGCAACAAAGGGTAACCTAGTTACAAACCGACCGGAGGGCAACCTCTCCGTGGTCGATCGAAAAAGGGCTTCGCACTCAGCGTGTTCCGGATCCATCCTGGAACTCATAGGTGGCTCCTCCACCTCCCAAAACCTTTGCATGGTCTTGGCCAAGGACGCAGATGCGACAACCGGTGGCTCCTCCGCGGTGCCATTATCAAACACAGGGCCCATCAGGGCAAAACCAAAAATCGTAGACACTGCCATCAGTGAAGACGAACCCAGAGCCTTCTGTGTACCCAACAAAATCCAACCCAATACGTCCGAGCCCAGGAGCAAGTCCACTGGGCCGGGATGAAAGCCAAAGGGGTCGGCCAAATCCAGACCCGAAACCAAAGACAACACACCCGGCGGTATGTCTGTCGAGGGGTGCCAACCCGCAATGGTATCCATTACCATAGCCGAAGTCGTGATCCTCATTGTGGAGGACTTCAGCGAAGAAAAGGTGACAAGTGTCTGGCCCGTCAGACACTTCACTTGTATGCCACCAACTCCAAGAAGTGGCACAGGCGAGTCTTCCACGACTAAACCTAACTGGCGTGCCACTCGAGTGGTAACCAAACTGCTTTGAGCCCCTGAGTCCAACAGAGCTCTCAAATTAATGGCTTCCCCCCTACGACCCCATACGCGGACCACCGCGGTAGGGAGCAGAACCGTCCGCGGCTCTGTCCCAGCAAGGGAGCAAGCTAGTTACGGGCTCCCCACTCTCTCCAAACCAGGGGGGCGCCACTGACCCGGATAATATGTCGGGCGAGTGCACATCCCCATCTGAGGGGGGGCATAACCCGCGGCCCGGCCATACCTATGGTACGGCGGGTGGTACTCCAGCCGTGGGTACTCGTGCAGCGGCGGAGAAAACCGCTGCGGCTGCATGTGTTGGGCATTGGTAACCCGCGTGGAGGGGGGTGTCCCCACTCTCACGTCCGATCTAGGGCCCCCGCCCATGGGGGCCCTATCCGGGGCCTGGCCAGTCACATACTGGCCACGACCTTGGGGCGCGTGGTCCCGGTCCGCCAAGACCCGCGCCGGTACGCGACCCCCCTCCCGAGGGGGGGTGCGACGAGCGAAGCCGCGTCCTCCATCCGATGGTGGAGGGCTTCGCGCAGGAGCGCCCCCGCCCATAGGGGACCCCTGCCTCAACAACCGGGGGCCATCCCCGTTCCGGTTCATGCAGAGCATCACGTGGTGCAGCCCACGGCATGCACTGCATGGTATGGCTCTGGGACAGTCACGTGCATAGTGACCGCCCAAACAATAAAAGCAAAGTTCATGCCGCTTTGCCATGCGGCGCCGATCTTGTACTGGCAGTCCCTGCCAGTCCCTGCATTGCAGCAGGCTGTGGCCCATCCGACCACATTGCAGGCAGTCCGCGTCCCTCGCGACTGCTGCCGTGTGTGCAACCCGCACACCAGCTCCACGCGGTGGCGGTTGCCGTCCCTGTTGGGGCTTACCTCTCCATGAGGGTTCCAAGGGCCTACGTTCAGGCGCTCTGGATGGCGCTGAGTCCGTCATGGTATTCTCAGCCGCCCGTGCCTCAAACTCCAAAAACTTCACCAAGTCAGTGAATGTCGGTAGGGTGGTGCTATCCCGTTCCGCATTCTCGCGCTCAAATCGCGAGCGGATGTCATTGGGCAATTTGCCCAATACAATGTGCACCAACAAAAAAGACCATTGGTCCACCGGCAGCCCCAGTGTGCGGAGCGCGTTACAGGCCACTGTAACGGGCGTGAGCAACTGCAGGCGCAACTGTGCCCTGTTGGCCACCTTGGGCAGGGCCATCAACTGTGCGGCGTGCGCATCCGCTAACAAACGTAAATTTTGGTAGCGGGAGTTCAATAACTCCCAAGCCGTGTCGTACTGGTCGTCCTCCACCCGGAGGTGCTGGATGAGCGACCGCGCTTCACCCTCAAGAGTGGAGAGGAGGTAGGCCATCTTCTGGGCCTTCGACAAATCCTGTCGTGCTACGACCAGGGACTCAAACATATTTTTATATGCCACCCACTCCTCCATCCTACCCCCAAAGTGGGACAGCTGAAGGGTGGGGAGCCGACCAGTAACCGCTGGTCCTTCCTGTCTAACAGGTGTGCGAGGGGCTGGTCCGCCAGCCTGTCTCGCCCTTATTGCGGCCGCCGCCTCCACGATGTCATCGTGCAGACTCAGGATCTGGTCCAGGTCCGCCACGTGACCTGCGTAGACCTCCGGGGTAAGGTCGGCTTCGGTAAGCGCCGCCATGGCCGCTTCCGCGTTGTTCAATCGTGAGCGGAGCTGATCCGCTCTTTCCAGTATAGCGGCCTCCCTGTCCTTCCGGGACAGGAGTCCACCGGCCGTCACAAACCATCTCAATTCGTTGGCGAGTGTCGCCTTAGCATTGGGGACCTTCGCCATCGCGTCAAGTCACAAACAAACAAACAAATAAGAAAAAGATAAAAAAGGTAAATAAAGAACAAAATCAAGCAACAACACGAAAAACCGCGGTAGGTATGAGAATGGCACAAACCCGGAACGCACGGTACAAACCGCAAACAAATACAAAAAGGTTACAAATATTCTTATACAAACAAACTAAGAAAAATCTAATAATTTTTACAAACAACTAATTATTTTTTACAAACGAACAAATAGAGGGTAGATAAACTACGCTCTGCTACCAGAAATGTGCAGAACAACTACGGTCTGCTACCAGAAAATGTGGCAGAGAGAATCCGGACAAACGAAGCGGCGGGAAGAATTCTGTCCCGGAACTTCACCGGGAAAAAACCACCGGTAAAAATAAGTACCGGGAAAAAATCTCCACGCGGCACCACGTTTGCCCGACTAAAACCTAACTAACTTAACGCAGTCTGCTACCACCGTAGCTTATGAAGGGAGCTACAGGGCCCTATATAATAACCTAACCTATAAATTAATTACAATGGAAAACCACTTACCAAGATAAATCTTCTTTCTCTTCGGATCCAAACTTGAGTGTCTTCGGGAAGGGGGAATTCCTAATCACCCTACCTAACCCATGAGATCTCAATTCCCCAGAACACATAAATAGATTTCTTCCCGAAATCGGCTCGGCAACAGGTAGATGTGAGCGAGCAGCCACGCGTCACATCCCACAGGAGAAAGTCACAATGACGGGCACACAAACACAAAGTTCAATAGTTATTTAACAAACAGGAAATTCACCAATACAACTCAAGATAATTAGCAATCAAAGAACGCGGGACCTCTCGCGTATTAAAAATCAAACCGATATCGCATGGGACAATGGCGACCGTCCACGACCATCTTACACGAGCAATGTGAGAACCCCAAAACGCCTGGCGGCGATAACAGGAAACGCCTGCGTTTAGTTTTACCCAATATATTACAAACATATGTGTCAGGGTATGTAATAGATTATAATAATTGATAAATTTCTAAATATATACAGGTTACTCCCTGTCAATAAATATAAATTAGCTCTCAAATTGAGATTAAATAGGAATTATGGCTGAGCGCTATGCTTTTTATTCATAGCGAAGCCCAAATAAAATATTAATTATTATATTATTAATTATAATATTATTTAGTAATATTATAATAATTACTATGAATTGTATTAAATGTATGCTTACAACCCTGTCGCATATAAACCTAACAAACACTAAAGTATAATGACTTTACAGTCAATGATATCACCAAAATTTCAAAATAACAAGTGAGCGAGTTTAAAAAATTTAAAAACTATTTTTTAAAAAAAACTGCCACTCTCACAGGACTCAAAGGCTCAAAAATATAGTAGTTCGGGCGCCATTGTCGTGTATAAAAAATAAAAAAAATAAAAAGTGTATGTTGGGCGGTGTGCGCAGGGGTCCCCAACTATTTGAAGCGAAGACGGGCAATATCCCTGCGCAGTGCGATTATACACGAACAATTACTTTAGAGAGAGCCGGATGTAATGCTCAGGATAGAGCCTCGTACTTTTGAAGTACAAGGACCTCTTGTCTATTAAGCCTTAGGTCCTGGGAGTCATGGGCAGGGTGATATCATTAATACAATATGGTTGGGATAGAATATAGCATTTTATTCCATAAACACACTAGCCGCTGAGGGCGGGCACATGTTATACTAATACCAAAATCTGGTAATTCTTTGCCGCAATTAAAAGTTAAAATTAACATAAACCAAATATAGGGTACCTGGCCAGGTCCGTACACAAACGTCTGTGCGCACTTAGAACGTCGTTCCGTTCACCGTTATGATCCGTTGGGTTCGAGCACTGGCGCTGGTCGCGACATCAAAGAGGCACGGCGCTCCTGCGACGCTCCGTTGTATGCGAGATAGTAGACGCTGGCTGGACCTTCCGAGGTTTGCGCTGAGCCATTACAGGGACATCGGATCGGGGGCGGCGATGCGGCCTTCGGAAATAAGGTTAGGATCCGTGTGTTGCACTTTGGGGTCGCCGACGACGGGGCCTGCGCCGTGGCGTGCGGTCCACGGTCCGGGAGAACCGCACCCTCTGGTGATGGGAGGACACTCCAGGAAGCGCCAATTCATACGGCCGGGCGGGCACGTGGATATCAACAGCTCATCCTCCTGACAACTTCGTGGCGGCAAGTATCCCCTGTGTCCTTGCGCGTATCGCGGATTTTAAAGCTAAAGGTTAAACTATAGTCCCATGACGGGGTGCCGAGGGCGGCGAAAGTGAAAAAAACCCAAAAAATTTAATGATTCTGCTCAAGCCATGTTACGTGTCGTGGCGGCCTCACCAGGAAGAGACCGATCCCTCTCCACTCGATTTGACATTCCGCCTCGTCGCGCTCCATTCCGCCCAATTCGGACGCACGTCAAACCAACTTTTAAACATTCTTTAAAAGAACTAATGTTTAAATAAGGTATTTATTCGTTGAATATTATAACAATCTAAGTCGACGATATTAAAGGAGAATAATTAAAATTCTACAACAATCCAGCCATGATTTCTTATTTGTTTATGATAAGAAAGGTTGGTTAGGAACTGATACGGAACGTGTGTCACCAGCTGTCAATGTCAGACGTCCAACTCTGCAGATTTTGTTGACAGTCTAATTTAATCATAGAATGTTTTGTTATGAATGTTTAGTTTTTGATATAATTCCGTAAGTACACAAAATCGCGTCGAGTTATTGCTACCAATGGTTTCGGCGTGACTCAAAGAACGTTTTGATGAGCGGGTCTCCCTGTTTTCTTAATAAGTATTGTAAAAACAACATATGAAATTTGTGTACTGGTGTGTCACTTTCCCATTCAATTTGTCTGGAGACTAATGGATTTGAATGCCTGCTATTGTGGTGAGTCGAGAGCCTATCATGCAGGTAATACGCCACAGGAATAGTATCCCAATATATCAACTATTTCACCTAAAATATGACATGCAAAGTTGACCAGTTAGAAGTTCAAAATAATTCTGTAGTTATCACTACATGATATAACCCGCGTTGGCCCCAAATACCACAAAGGGCCCAAAGCCGGACCCACGAGTGGAAAACCACGCCCCATAGTCGTCAGACTCCTCCGAAAACGTAAGCGAGATGAGATTGTTAAAGCAGCGAAATCTAGACGAAACCTTACGTCTGAAAATATTGTGCAAGGTACCACGGAGAAGATATATATAAACGAAAGATTGACAAAAGAAAATCGCCAGTTATTTCGTGAAGCTAGGACTCGCACCGCGGCGGCGGGATTTCGCTTCTGTTGGATCCGAAACGGAAGTATTTATGTCCGACAGGCCGAAGGCAGGCCGGCAGTCAAAGTTGATTCCTACGAAGACTTGGAAAGGATCGTTGGTCCGCCAGACGCTATATCCGAACAAACATAATTTTGTCTACTGTTTACGAAAGTACTTATTTTTGTTTTACTTATGTAACTGTGTTTTCAGAATCGCAATCAAACTATATTGTTATGTATCCAATTCATCATCAAACCTGTCTTACATTGTAAAATCTTCTCATAAATTTTACACTTACAGACCCATATTTAAATTTTATACCGCTTCTCGATGCTCTCATTTGAAGCCTGACAAATTGAAATTTTTTATTATTTATAAAGATGATAACCGTTAATAATGGGTACCACAATGGATGATATAGACGAAACTCTATCGATAAAGTGTCATTCAATTGAGAGCGCCGAAGCCTGTGTACATTATCTTGCTAATAACAACTTCAAAATACTCACATTTAATATAAGAAGCATTACACATAACTTTGACTCATTTCTTGTTACGTTAAAACGCACAGACTCCACTTTCGATGTTATTATTCTCACAGAATGCTGGTTAACGGAACATACCCCTATACCCCACTTACCCGGCTACAACTCTTTTCGTACTCATAAATTTATAAACAAATGTGGTGGAGTTACAGTCTACGTTAGAGATGTATGGAACCCTACTGTAAGAGAACCGGAATGTGATGACTGTAATTGTTTGGAGATAAAAATAAATCCGGCGTTGCTTATACTAGGCATATATCGTTCTCCCTCCTTTTCTAACACTGAGCCATTCCTAAGTTCTTTGCAGTCTGTCTTATACAACGCTAGGACTGCGAAGCATATTATACTTGCAGGGGACATTAATATTGATCTCTGTGTCGATGAAGAGTGTTCGGAGTATCTTAACTTATTATGCGAAAGTGAACTACTACCAAGCATCACTAGATGTACCAGAGACAGTGCTTGCTTGGATCATATATTTGTAAAAAAAGCAGATAACCCTATTGGTCTGGTGTGTCCTTCAGATATTACGGATCACTATATTTGTATACTAGGAATGTCAATCAATCAGCCACCTCCATCCCGTAAACGAATTCACCTAAGGACAGACTATGAAGCTGTTCAACAAACAAAAAAGTAATAGATCTTCTGAACTAACTAAAATAAAATCTGACCCAAGAGACTCAATAAATCATTGCAATCAATATTTTGCCAACGTAGGAAAGACACTCGCAAATGAAATGCTACAAAAGTTATCCACAACAGAACAGAATCATGCATCGAACCTAAAAGTGACTAGGCACTGCTCCGACTCTTTTTTCATGCAACCAACTGATGAGACGGAAGTTAGCGACCTTATTTCAAACCTCAAAATGGAAAGTGCGCCTGGAATCGATAATTGTACCCCTAGTCTTATTACTCATCTCAAACCTATCATCTTGAAACCTTTGACTCATGTGTTCAATTTGAGCTTGTCAACCGGTGTCTTCCCTGATGTATGGAAGACTGCATTAGTAACCCCCATATACAAAAGCGGACCAGATAACACTCCCAATAATTTCAGACCAATTTCTTTACTATCTATCTTCTCAAAAATACTGGAAAAACTTGTCAACAAGAGGCTTATTGGTTTTCTCGACAAGAACAATATTTTACCGGATCGGCAATTCGGCTTCCGTCAAGGAAGATCAACAGAGGATGCCGTGACAATGCTGACAGAATTTGTATCTGCAGCGTTAGACCCAAACGAGCGATGTGTCGGAGTGTTCCTTGACCTTGCCAAGGCCTTCGACACCGTATCCATAAAAATTCTTCTTAGGAAGTTAGCTTGCTACGGTATAAGAGGAATAGCTCAGGAATGGTTCAAAAGTTGTCTTTCAGATAGGTTCCAGAGGCTCAAAGTGGAAGATATCATCAGCGACTCAAACCTAACGCACTACGGAGTACCACAAGGCAGCATTCTTGGGCCAACTTTATTCATTCTGTACATCAGCGACATCATGGACCTTCCGCTTGAACGCGCCGAGGTCATTTGCTACGCAGATGACACTGTCATACTTTTTAAAGATTTGTCATGGGATCAAGTCTACCAAAATACCGAAAATGGTCTCTCCATTATTAACAACTGGCTGAGTAAAAATCTTCTAACCTTGAACGGCGCAAAGACCCAGTTCATGGCCTTCCACAAGACTCTTGCTTCACAACCTCCGAAAAACAAAGTCATAAAATTACATACTTGCACATCTATACTCTCCTGTAATTGCTCCGATATTTCACGCACTCCCAATTTAAAATATCTTGGGGTCATCCTAGATGAAAATCTATCCTTCAAACTTCATATAAATGTTGCTAATCTCATTCGTAAATCTATCCATATTATGAAAGCCCTTCGTCAGTGTGCAGATCGAAATACTAAAATGCTAGTTTATAAAGCCATCTGTCAATCAAATCTTATGTATTGTATCAAAGCCTGGGGAGGCGCAGCAAAATCACATATGCTTAGTCTAGAAAGAGCCCAACGAGCGGTCCTCAAGGTGATGATGAATAAACCTTTTAGATACAGCACAGATGATCTTTATATGGAAAGCAACATACTGAGAGTTCGACAGCTATTTATTTTAAGAGCCGTTATAACTACCCACAGGACTGTTCTTGCCTCACCAAACTATAACAATATTATTCAGCGAAGAGTGCCTAGGATTGATGTTCCCTTCACAGAGTCTTGCTTTGCACAGCGTCTTTCCCCTTTCATATTGCCCTACGTATACAACAAAGTCTGCCGTAGTATTCCTGATCTTATGAAATGGACAACATACAAGGCCAAGCGTGCTACTGAGGATTGGTTAAAAACCCTAGACTACTCTCAAACTGAAGAAATTTTAATTATAATTGCTTAAAGTCACATTCCACACACTCACATACAACTCACTATCTCACCACATAATGTATGCCGTATGATGCCATATTTTCATGTTATATTTTATGTTTAGTTTTTAACAATGCAATTTTTTCTTACCATTGTATTTTGATCCGATGAACATGTACTCATAATGTATAATTATACTAAACGATCGGACGCTGCGATACAAGCATCGCTTAGTGCAGGGTCCACAGTCAAACTGAACTTTAAAAAATGTGCTTTTACTTAATTCTAATGTAAACTTTTGTAATTGTACTTATTGGTTAATAAAGATATTATCTATATCTATACATATAACTAGTAGTTCGCCGCGAACTTAGACCTCGCGATTATTACTCGTGTTTTTATTGATTTACTCTTACGTATGTATGTATGTATGATTGAAGAGTGCTGATGAGCAAGGTAAAATCACAGTTAAAGAAATAGTATAAGTTACAATAAAAAAAAAAATTGGAAGACCTCTTAATAGCCCAGGCGCTAAAATAGTATCAATCAATCATCAAAATATATAAAATCTTGCGTTAGGGAGTGACTGACTGAGCTGACTGACTTACAGACAATGCACAGCCGAAAATGACTGGGCATACGAAGCTGAAATTATTATTTAACTGTAACACGACTTGTACTAACGAGACGAACGACCAATCCAAACAAACAAACAAACAACAATATGAATTAGAACGTATTTTCAACCCTCAAAGTCTTTCCGGGTTATAAAAAAAAACCTGAACCTAACTTCTTTTCCGCCCTAAGTCTTTTTGGGTGGTCATAAAAAAAAATAACCTAAACCTAACTTCTTCTCCGCCCTCAAAGTCTTTCCGGGTGGTTATAAAAAAAAAACCTGTACCTAACTTCTTTTCCGCCCTCAGTCTTTCTGGGTGGTCATAAAAAAATAACCTAAACCTAACTTCTTCTCCCCTCTGCAAGTCTTTCCGGGTGGTCATAAAAAACATTACCTGAACCTAACTTCTTTTCCGCTCTCAAAGTCTTTCGGGTGGTCATAAAAAAATAACCTGGACCTAACTTCTTTTCCGTCCTCAAAGTCTTTTCCAAAGGTGGTAAAAAAAAATAACCCGAACCCAACTTATAATCTGCCCTCAAGTCTTTCCAGGTGGTCATAAAAAAAATAACCTGAACCCAACTTATTTTCTGTCCTCAAGTCTTTCTGGGTAGTCATAAAAAAATAACCTGAACCTAACTTACAGCTCAGATCGTTTGGAGACAAACTTTCTTTTTTTATAAAAAAAATATAAATAGTTTATTTACTCCACAACAAATGGCCTTGGACTACATTACATACATATGTGATAAACATTAATTAAATTTAATACCATAAAGGACAGTATCGTTGTGAAGATCTGGTGCCCGCGCTAGGTATCAAAGATCCTGTGTTGCAGGTTATTAGGTCCACCCGGTGTGACACAATAAAAGATATTAGCATGTTGATATCATGTCACAATACGATTTGTGAGTTAATTTACAAATAAAAGACGAGTAATGACTTCTGTACCTAACCCTACGATGAAAATCTTGGGATCAGTAAGTTTAAACTTGAAACTTCATATCTTCTAGTTTTGGTAAATAATATTTATCAAATGATGTATTTGCCATAAGATATTTTGTCTAAAGTTGTTTTACCAATTGAAAATTTAGTTAAATAATTTGTTTGTAAAATGATAATTTGAAAAAAAACAATATTTGTCTAGTAATGAGTTTGTAAAATGATTACATTTTTAAATGGATGAGTTTGTCAAAGCATATGTTTTTCAAATGTATAGTTTTATAAGCGTTGTTTATAAAATGATTGTTTTTTAAATAATAATTTGTAATATGAGGGTGTACCTTACAAATCATCTACAAGTCTACAACCGCTGCTTAGATCTGATTTCGACTTTTCTAACTAATTCAGTTCCCTAAGTAAAATGTAGATGGCGCTATCCAAAGTTAGAACACGCTATGGTTTTGTTTGCTACGTAATCGCGGACATTTTTATTAATATTTCAAAAACTACTGAACCGATTTTGATGCCCAACGAACTTAAAAATTCTATTGATATTTCCTACATGCCTACCAAATTTCATCAAAATCGGACCATCGGTTGGGCAGTTATCGTGGTACAAACATACATACATACATACATACATACATACATACATACATACATACATACAAACAATGTGTTTCGCCCCCAACTCGATTTAGAGACCTTCGCTCGCTTCGCTCGCTCGGTCAATAAAACAGTAAAAATATTTTGTCTGTACATTTAATATTTTTGACTGAAATGGATAGAGGGACACCTAAAAAGAATAATAGAAAGCAAAAATATTTTTTTGGAATTTCTTGTCTGTCTGTCCGTCTGTCTGTCTGTCTGTCTGTCTGTCTGTCTGTCTGTCTGTATGTATGTACGCGTTTCACGCAAAAACTACCGGACGGATTTGAATGAAACTTTTTTTGTTGTATAGCTATTAAGCCTGGGCAACATATAGGCTATAATTTATTTTGAAAACTGGAACACCTGATGAAGAACCTTAACAGAACAGCTAAACTATAAGAAATATGGAAATGGTGCCTTAACAAAAGTCGTTCAACCTGATGAGCATTTTCTGATGACGTACAAAAATTGAAGATCTGGAACATCTGACGAAGAACTGCAAGAGACCAGCTACACTATAACATATATGGAAATGGCGCCTTATTAAAAGTCGTTCAACCTGATGAGCATTTTCTGCTGACGTATAAAAATTGAAGATCTGGAACATATGAAAAGCTCCAAGAGAGATTTTTTATCTAAGCGAAACTCACGCGGGCGAAGCCGCGGGCGACAGCTAGTTATTATTATATTATTATATAAAGTTACTAGCTGAGCCCCGGGGCTTGTCTCGTGAGAATTTCGGAATAAAAAGTTCCTTATGTGCTATTCCCGGTATTTTTCTACCTGGATTTTTGAGTTGAGTTTGCGTGTACGACCGTGCGTGTTAGATCTCATCTTTGCTTTCCATCAGGCAAGACAGGGGTCAAAACTCACTTTTTCAATAAAAAATATCTGTCTTTGTTGAGATCACCAACCAACCAACTACCAAGTGCATGTACTTACCTATGTTTTACAAATAAACGATTCATTCATTCATTCATTCACCCTTCATAAAAGACAAAACATTAAAGTTGTTCTTCCTGTATCTTTTGACATTGTCTTTTCGTATGTTAAAAACTGAAGAGGAAGTTGTGATATATGACTACAAAACATTACTGTCATGTCTGTAATGACAAGCTCGATGCTTAGGTTGGGTTGCACCGTCTTACTTTGTTACCGGTTAGAAGATAAAAGTAAACGTTACTGTTAAACCTTAATTTCTGTGAAACCTAACCTTACTGTACATACCTATTTAAGATGCGAGGAAGTTCGTTTCTGACGAAAAACCTCTTACTAGTGGCGAAGCTACCGAAGAAGACGTTGGACTGCACTCCAAACTCAGCGTGGTCCTACTCAACGACCTATATTTTTTGTTACATACACATCATTTCATATGATAAAACTTAAATAGCTTTACTGGCACTAGCTGAAAATCAGAGCTTTGGCATTTTGCGACTGCCAAGCTGAGCTGGGTCGCCCTTATCGACGAACATCATTATTTTCATTAAAACTTAAAAGTTTTTGTATAAATCAATATGCTTTGTCGAATAAATGATTTTTCTTTTTTTCTTTCTTAGTTCGGTCACGGGTTCTCATGCATGTCAGAAACACTATTTATAGAATTTTGTTTCCCCGGTGACGTTCAACCGACAACTTTATTTACAACAGTTATTACTGGTTTACTGGTTGGGTTGGGCCTCCTAATCATTTCAGCAGCAGGGCCTATGGTTACTAACTATACGCCACCGCCTCCAACACACATCTCAAAATAGCTGCCAGGACAGGCACCCGCCTAGTGTCTAGCCATGTGTGTAAAGGTGTTGGTTGTAAATTAAGTATCTATATATTTATAACTCAAAGGTGACTGACTGACATAGTGATCTATCAACGCCCAGCTCAAACCACTGGACGGATCGGGCTGAAATTTGGCATGCAGGTAGATGTTATGACGTAGGCATCCGCTAAGAAAGGATTAAAGCGAAGCCGCGCGCGCCAGCTAGTAATAAATAAATCATTCATTCAATCATTCATTCAATCATTCATTCAATCATTCATTCAATCATTCATTCAAATCATTCATTCACATCTCCTTATTTTTCAGACAAACCATGTGCAGCTCAGCAGATCCCGGGTCAGTCCGTGGTCTGTGTCTGCAATTCTACGTACTGCGATGATATAGTGAGAGAGAAGCCTCGAAATGACACTTTCGTAGTCTACACGTCGTCAAAGGTAAAGAAGGCTGCGAGATTTTATCTCTATCAATATTTTTGCATTAGGATCACTATAAATATTTATACAACAAATAATTTGAAAAACAAAAGTTCCCTCGTATTTCTACTGCAGGATCCCATCATGAGATGCTGGCCTGGTGACTATGGGACAACTCAGAGGGTATACTTACCCTTTCTAATAAAAAAGATTTTTTCAAATCGTTCCAGGTGTCTTTGAGTAACATAATTATATAAAAAAAATATCGTGACGAATCTATATCCTCCTCATTTTTGAAGTCGATTAAAAAAAGACGAAATCTGTTATTATCTGTTGTGCATCACACGCTATCACGTGCATCAGAAGGGACGAGGTTTTTCCGTGCCTTGCCCAGTCTCTGCTATAAGCTATGGATTAGGTATAGTTGATTGAAGCTTTAAGCATCTAAAATTATTTTTTTACCTAATTTCAGGCTGGTGCCCGGTTTGAGAAAATCTCCGGCCAGTTACAAAATTTCACACATGACTGCGGAACAGGTAATTTAAAAACTTAATGCAACTTTCTGTAAAAATAATGCAAATAAATGATCATATTTTTCCAGAGAGTTTATAAAGGAAATTAATAAAATAAATATTAATTTTAGAAGATAGATTATTATTACCTACACCTCTGTGTATTATTCTGTGAGTATTTAGTATTTAGGTAAGTATTTGTGCTTGATCAATTTTTATTTGTTTTAGATTGCAAAAAGACCGTATTTTCATTGGATCCCACCGTAAAATATCAGGAAATAGTTGGTTTTGGAGGGGCAGTCACTGACGCCGCCGCAATCAATTGGATGAATTTGACTGATCTGCAGCTGAGGCAGAGTCTCATCGAGTAAGTATGTAATACAGAATGATATTTACTATACTTCTAAAATTAATAAGAGATCCTTATTTAAGTACTAGCATGAGCACGGGACTCTGTTCCCGAAATCTGCTGTTTTCGGTTCTTTCTTATTAATTAATTATAATTAAAATATTAGGTAATTCTTTCTTATTGCTCCTTTACAAACCCTAAGGAACATATTCCAAATTTCAGCTTTCTACGCCCAGTAGTTTTGGCTGTGCGTTCTCTGTCAGTTAGTAACGGAAGAATCAAACTTATAAAATAAATGCGAAAATGAGTTTGTTTGTATTGACCTATTTGTTATTACCTATTTGTTTGTATGTTTTCTTATCTCTTCACGCTTAATCTACTGGACAAATCTTCCAGAAATTTATTTTTAATTTTGAATTACTGAGAAAGATATAGGGTACTTTTCATCACGGGAAATATCACTGTTCCCGTGAGAAAATTCACGCGAGCGAAGCCGCAGGCCAAAGCTCTAGTGTCATGTTTCTAGGGAGTATGTATGTGAGTTTCTTTATTCAACCATAATTCTTAAACACCTTACCAGATGGGTAGGGGGTGTTCCAAGATTCCTTAGGTTATCCCGGTAAAATAGGCTATGTGACGTCTGGAACTACAGTCGTTTTTTATTTTTGATAAATTAGGTAGTTATTAACTTGTACATATTGTTTTTCAGCTCATATTACAGCTCGTCAGGTTTGCAATACACCATGGCCCGCGTTCCCATTGGTGGCACAGACTTCTCCACTCATCCTTATGCTTATAATGAACAACCAGATAATGATACTAACCTTACCAACTTTACTCTCTCTAACGAAGACAAGAATTATAAGGTTTGTAATTAACTAGCTAAAGTATAGTATAAGGAGTTAGATCATTTCATTACAAACACGAAAATAATGGGTGTCTATTAAAATACAGATTTTTATCACATCGATTATCATGTCCCAGAAAACTATTCCACGTTTTTTAATATATTTTTTTAAAAACATCGAAAAACTTATTATTGCAGTTTCATAATATCGAACAACATTTCCTAAAAAAAAACGTTATAAAATTTCTACTATTCCAAGAAAAACGATATATCAAACTAACATTTCACACATGTATTAAGATATCGATGTAACCATTTATAATAACATGTTTCAATATGTAACGATGCGCATCATAACTTTTAATCGCGGTAACGTTTCATCGAACGCTGCTTCGCTTGTTGTTGCTTAAAACATGCAGCAAGCATGCAGCAAACATGCAAGCAGGCATGCAGCAAACATGCAGCAAGCATGCAAGCAGGCATGCAGCAAGCATGCAGCAAGCATGCAGCAAGCATGCAGCAAGCATGCAGCAAGCATGCAGCAAGCATGCAGCAAGCATGCAGCAAGCATGCAGCAAGCATGCAGCAAGCATGCAGCAAGCAAGTATTTCTGGGTGGCTCCACCAGAAGACTCGCTCCGTCGGCCCTTCGATTCATTCGGGCACTTAACCTTGCTCCGCTCGTGAGGTCGCCGGCTCGCTTCGCTCGCCACCTCCCCCCCTCGCTTCGCTTCGGCCTCGTGCCCGCATTTTCTCAGGACCTCCTTCGCGAGCCTTCTGGTTTCGCGCGAAGGAATGACACTCTAGTATATGACAAAGTTGAGCCACGTGGAGTCGGGGTGCTCTGAGTCGGATTTGTGATCCATTTATAATTAGTGGACTAGCTATAAATTTACTGTTGATCAATACAATACTACCAGATTAATCTATCTATATAGGGTAACATTATAATGTAATATTTGATGTTTCAAATATATTGCAAACTGAAACTTACGTGGAAATAAAATTATGGGTAACATAACTTTGATATTTCATTATTTCGATGAAATACATAAAACATGAAAAGAAATAACGATAGAGTGTGTTTGTACGTAATAATTAATCGTGTAAATGAATTTTCGATGTAAACAGATTTAAGGATTTGTTACATATTGTATTAAAATATCTGCGAATGGTTTTATGGGACATGAAAATCGTTGAAGTAAATTGCGATAAAGTGATGGGTTCCCGAAAATAATATATGAAATTGTCACAAGAAAGAAAGAAAAATTCGACGGATCCAGGATTTTTTCTGGGACCTCTCCCTTCCCTCGCACAATTAGAAGACGGGAAAAAATGCACAAAAACTAGGTCAACGACTTAGTTAAACAAAGGTCCCAGGTTCGAATCGCAGGCAACATAATATCAATCTGACTCGTGTAGCGTACCAATCTGACTCGTGCATCGCTTCCGATGAAGGAAAACATCGTGAAGAAACCTGCACTCCAGTTGATCATTATCAGTTAGTGTGGGAAATGGAGAAGGCAATGGCAAACCACTTCATCCACATTGCCAAGATAGTCATTATGTGTGTTTCATTCTACACAATGACTACGACCCTCAGACATGAGGGATACTACTAGAAGAAGGACGATACCACAGACAGAGCTTTGTAGTCCATGCGTGTCGCCCTGGGGCGCGTAATCCGTTGTTCTGTGATCCTTACAGATCTCTCTCTCTATCTTTCATCATTAGCATTAGTACGTAACTTAGTACGGCTGACAATGCCACCAGCATTGTCAGCCGCAGCTGCTGCCGCACGGCAGGACCAACCTGGTCAACGAGGCGCCTCTGACGTGAGCGCTGCGCACGTTAAACAGTATGGCTAACGAGTTGGACCTATTATATTGCTCTTTAAATTAATTTAAGAAGATGACATTGTATGTGATCTCATACAGATAGCGGCTTATACTATCGCTTTAGTTAATTCCTGTAATGGTAGATATAAGAGATGTAACTAAATAAATAAAAATAACCGGTTTACAGATACCGATGATAAACGCCATAAAGAGCGTGGTGACGGCGCCGCTGTACATCGTCGCCACAACCTGGTCTCCGCCACGGTGGATGAAAACCAACGGTGATTGGTACGGTTTCACCAAGCTGAAGCCTGAGTACTATGACACCTACGTTCTTTATCATCTCAGGTAAAAGATGCTAATTCGTATTCAGATTATTAAATGAAGTAATTTAATTTAATAATCTGTATAAAGTTAGATGCTAGATTGGTATTGGTATTGCCGAAACAACCACTGAACGTAGAAATTTTAAATTTTGCAGAGAAGTTTTTTATATAGTGTAAGTGACAATTTTGCAGTTTTTATATGTGTAGCGTACGTAAGTGAGCACTAGGGAAATAGGTGATAAACAAATTCACACGGGCGAAGAAGAGGGCAAAGGAAAGTAACACTTTACTTTCCTTTAGAATATTTTTACAGTGGCATTAGTGAGTGGTTCACATTCTTCTTCTATTCTGTTATATGTTCAGAGAAAGTGACAGACTCCGTTAAGATATTAAAAAAATGGAATGATATTTACAGGTTTTTGGAGCAGTATTCCAAAGAAGGTATTCCGATATGGGCCATCACCACGACGAACGAGCCGTTGAATGGAGACCTCTTCTTGACACACTTCAACTCCCTCGGATGGTCTGCCGGAGCCATGGTATCATACTCAACTTTATCGTTAAATAAGTCATAAGACATTGTTAGCTTGGCGTAATTATCATTACTACCTTCTTACTTCTTAGTGTGACGCCGATGTTTGACTCGACAAGTTTTATACTGGAAACCCAGAGAGATCACGAGGGGAAGAGCAAGACTAGAGACAGGGAGTCTTGGAAGAGGATGGAGGCCTGTGTCCGAAAACTGACGAAACAACGGTTGCAATGATGACGATAATATGCTAGATGATGGTAGTCATGTATGATGCCTCTAGACTTGAGAAAACATGAAACACCAGTTATTTATATCACACTCGATAAAATAGAGAAGTTTGTAGTAGGATTGTCTGTCAGTTGGTCTGTAGCATGGCTAGATAATGTGGGCAGTCTGGAGATATCTAGCACCGTTTATGTCTAGAATTCTTCGACTTGTTAACTACTAAGTTAAGATAGACTCATACCTGGTGAGTAATGTTTAGTGTTTTACCGTTATTATTTCAGGGTAAATGGATTGCCAACAACTTGGGACCTACGCTTCGTAATTCGACGTACCGTGATGTGAAGATTCTATCTGTTGACGATCAGCGTTTGAATGTTCCGTATTTTTTCAATTTGGTAAGCTATTTATAATATTACATCCATACAAATATCACAAGTTAGAACAATGAATACATATAAAATTCTTCCGTTACTGAGTGAATGACGCACAGCCCAAACAACTGGTTGTTTGGGCTGTGCGTTGTCTGTAATGCCCAGGCATAGGAAGCTGAAATTTGGCATGTAGGTTTCTTAGATAGAGTAGAGGAGCACTAAAAGAGGATTTCCAGAAATTCCCACGGGATCAAAGTCCCGGGCCCATGCTTGTAAATTATAAACACAAAAGTTTGAGTGGTTTTTATAGTCTGTCACACAAAAATTATTGAACTGATGATTTGATGAAAGGATGAAACATGGACAGCTATGGATAGTTTTATCATGATTTTTTATAGTAAATCTAATACGTCATTATAATCCTCTTGGAAAAATCTAACATCAGAAAATGAGAGACCAGGGATTTCTCGAAATCTCTAGCAATACATTGGTATTGCTAGAGATGTTGAATATTCTTGTTTTGTCTTCTTACTAAATTTTTTTAGTGATAAAACATAACAAATTCGAAAAGAAGTTTCTCCACCTCCTCGGTCCAGCAATAGAATTTCTCAGTTGAGATATTGATTCTGAATAATTAGTTAGTCAGTGGGCCACTGCCATAGATAATATGCATAATACTGCTAATACTATAATAATAACGCGGCTGCATTTTTTCTTAAGGGTTTCCATGTTATCTTTCAACGGATTTCTGAGGGTTCGGCCAATTTTAATTTCAATGCAATTTTTTTTTTCAAGATGGTGAAGGAACATAAAGAGGCTCTCCAATACATAGACGGCGTAGCAGTGCACTACTACACTGACTTTATAGTCCCAGCTTCAGTTCTCGACTTTGTCACCCGAGATTACCCTGACAAATTCATCATTAGTACGGAAGGTTGTGAAGGTATTATATATTATTTATTTATTTTTTTTATTTTTTATTTTACATTTAAGGAAGACTTACAGCATAAGAAGTTAGAACAGGTAGTGTAAATATGATTTTAATTTTAATTTTTTATGATTTTAATTTTAATTTAAATATGATTTTAATTTTTTGTGTATATATGATTTTAATTTATCGTATCTATTACTTCTTTTTTAAATTTGCTGATATTTTTGTGAGTCTTACTTGCTAGTGATGTCCGTTCTCGAGATTTTCAAGTAGGTACGTACAAAGAAAACTTTCTTCGAAATTTCTCAAAATTATTCTTGAGAACGGAAAATTTTCCTAAAAAACCGAGAAATTAATTAAAATTTTTAAATGAAGTGTTGAGAACAGGGAATTTTTCGGCAGCACATTACTTCTTGATCGTTGAGACTTGAAATCTAAATCACATAAATTTGAATAATATCTTCATACTACATTACTATAACCTATTTTAGTTAAAATGTGTATTTTCCATACTATTGTATCTAATATTTGACATTGAAATAACGAGACCAATCGTTAAGTTCTTCAAGTGCATCAAGATTTTGCAGAGCCTGATACATATTACCTATATTACCAGTTTACCATATTACTTATTTACCAGTACCTACTTATCTGTTTCAGGATCCCAGCCGTGGGTAAAGAAAAAGGTTATACTTGGATCGTGGGATAGAGCCGTCAGATATATCAAGGATATCATAACGGTATTAACTATATTTGCCTCCTTACAAACCCTTTAAAAAATTATAAATCTCTTAACAAATTTCAATTTAATGAAAGTATATTTAATTTCATGTCTTAAGGCTCAATCATATCGTATCAGCAGTATCACCTTTCTCTCTTAAGTCTTTTTCCCATTATTTTGGATTGGCTCTCCTAGTCACTCCTCTAGGTCTTCATCCAGGTCGCTCGATTCATTTGTCATCAGCAGCATCTCCTGACTGTTGATTATCTCCTCAAGAACTAACAGTAAAGATGTTTAAATTTGGGTAACTATATCTAAATTCATAAGTTTTAGCTGCATAGTAAATCTTTTTAAATCAAATTCATTCGTGGTCATAAAACGTAAAAAAAACTTGAGGATATTTACAAATTCTCCAATTAAATTTGTACTGAATAAAATCAAATGTTTTTTTTGGCACTTGGGGTTGTCTATTTAACCCGACCCTGACTCTAGCCGACCTACATCATGAGCACTTAAGAAGGGAGGTCCAGGCAGGACCAGACTTCTACCGGTTAATAATCCCTTGTAAATGTCTCCTGCTATTTAATACAAATGCAATATAAAACATTTATTATTCGAGCAGAGAGAGCTCAACGGTCGGTGTTGAAGACAATGTTTCGCAAACCTTACAGGTATCCAACTGAAAATCTCTACAAAGAGGCCGGTGTGCGTGCTTACTTTGCGCCAACTTTATGTACTGAAAACTTCGGTATCCGTTCATAAATCTGTTGTTGCCTCCAGTAATTATGAATTTCTTTTAAGTCGAAGAGTTTTTAGGGTTCACACTCCCTTAGTAAATACAAAGTTTGCGCAAAGATTGGGCACCTTCATAAAAATTCATGTGTATAACTATGTATCCAAATTTTGTGATATCAAGCGCAAAACTGCAACTGATGCCCACAAGGTGATTTATAATTGGTTGTCTACTTTAAACTATGATGATACAGAGGAAATACTATCTATATAATGTTAAGTCTCTAATATATCTGATAGAACGTTATCTATCTGACTGGGTAAATAATTAAGTTTTTATTCTGGTTTGTTAACTTTTGTTGACTTCCTCGATACAGGTTCGCCTAGTGAGGAAGTCATAGATTAAGTGATTTAGATATTAAGTTTCTGCAATGTATATAAAAAATGTTGCTTAATTGTGTATACTGCAGTAAATAAAATATTTTTCATTTTTTTTTTTCATTTTCATTTGATAACGGAATCCCTCATCAATTTCAGGACTTGAATCACAACCTAGTAGGCTGGATCGACTGGAACCTATGTTTGAACAAAGAAGGTGGCCCCAACTGGGCCAAAAACAACGTCGACTCACCCATCATAGTCTTCCCTGAAACCAATGAGTTCGTCAAGCAACCCATGTTCTACGCCTTAGGTCACGTGTCCAAGTTTATCCCGAGAGGGTCCCGAAGGATTAAGGTCTCTGAGCAGAAGCCTTTACTCTCCTGGTCTATTGATGCTGTGGCTGTTGTCACTCCTGATGAAACTGTGGTGATTGTCTTGCATAACAGGTAAATTGTCTATCCTTCAAAGTCAAAGTCAAATTTTTTTATTGAAACTTGGCCTTCAAAGAAGGCTCTTTTTCACGTCGATAACTAATTATTTAATCATAATATTTTATGTCTCAAAGCTACAAACTACTAGCATTTCGGAACGACCACTGCTGAGAAGAAATGCCGAAAGTTCAATCACCTCTTAGTAGTTTGGGTTCAGGACTTTACTCCCGTGGTGATTTCGGGATTTTCTCTATACTCCCTAAGGAACTCACATGCCAAATTTCAGCTTCCTTCGTCGAGTAGTTTTGGCTGGGCGTTGTCTGTCAGCCACTCAGTAACTTAAGAATTATATATGTATTATAGGTAGGAACAACCAAAACTGGTTTATGAAACATTGTACACTGTTCAATTAGGTATATTGTAAATTGTTATATGAATGAAATAAATAAAATAATTAATTGTTTTACAATAGGCTTTGGTTTCCTTTTCCAGTGCTCTAAAAGAACCTGTAGGTCGTCAAGCATTCTGGCGTGTGAACCTTCTGTGTGAAAATATTCGTATGATGTAAATTTTGTATACTGAAAGCTAATTCTTTATTTTCAGTGGCAAACATGAGAGAAAGGTTGTGATAAAACTAGAAGATAAACAAGCAGAGTTGGTGTTGAGAGGCAGTTCGATCACTACCGTAGAGTTGCCATACAAGATGACATCGTTTAAGCAGGCCTAAGACTTTACATAGGTATCTCATGTCTAAGTTATTATATCATCTAAATAATTATATAAGTTATTGTACTAATAAATCATGATAAAAAGACGTATTTTATTTACTATCATCATCATTACAACCGCAAAATATCCACTGCTGGATAAAGGTCTCCCCCAAGATTTTGGAGGGATTTGCCATACTCACCACGCTTGGCAGGCGGGTTGGCGAGCGCAGTTTTTTTTGGCTTTGTGAGCTTCCGACGATGCTGCCCATCGGAAGCATTTCCCTTAGTCGCCTCTTACGACATCCATGGAATGAGATGTACAAAGATCGAACCCATTTAAAAGCAAGGACTCCACCACTGAGCTTGTAGGCCTCACTGTAAACACTATGTACTGAATGTTATTTCCTCTATAATGTATTTGACTCTGTGTGTATGTTTGTTACGTGTCTTAACTAAATGAAGAAGCGAATTGGATACACCGACACAAATTGACTGATAAAAGTTTTTTTAACTGTATATAACAATAACAACAAAATATAACAAAGTAGGTATATAATGTAATAACAAAAAAAATTATGAAATATACACCAAAATAGAATGACAATGATATGACTAATTCACGGCAGCATGGCTAAGGAATAGTAAGGATACTGTCATAACAATATGTGTCCCTACAAGCTACAAAGACAAACAAAATTGAAAAATTCGGCGAAAAAAAGCAAACAAACCAAATGCGTAGAGCCAGCTCTCCCTCAATTAAACTAAAGCATATACATGTGACTAAAGTCAAGTCAACAAACTAAAGGCTATGGATACGAACTAACTAGCGGTACGTATGAGTGACAAAGACGAGGATGTGAGTAATTTTATTACATAAATCTAAACCTGTGCAGTTGTGACACTTGTGACCCCTATGCTATGATGAGTCACATCGCTCGTTTACTATGAGATTAGATACTGACTAGGAAAGGTACTATTAATACTGCGGAACACACGTGTCCGTAATATTGAAATGTTTTTGGTACCTCAACCGAATAGAAGAAACCCTTATATGATCACTTTGTTGTCCATATATCCGTCTGTCAGTGGTTACCTACTAGTAGTAAAAAGTTTCTAAAGTCCCATAACCCATTTTTACCGGGTAAAGATCGAAGTCGAAACGATTGCTCGCTACGCTGATTCAAAGATATGGTAGATTCTAACCGTACTATGTTACTTAATGCGCTTTTCAGTGATATTTCATTGAAATCCGTCCAATAGATTTTTCGAAAAAATTTAAACTTCCGCACAAACCTATTGTCATCATCGAGTTTCTAAACATCTATAATTTACAAACCACAATTTCTGGAATTAATGGATAACTAGCTTTTGCTCGCGGCATCGTCCGCGTGAATTTTCCACAGGAACAGTGCGCTTTCCCGGAATGATGTTCCTTCTCAGTACTTCTGACTAATATATGCGAAATTACGGGAAGATTGGTTCAGTAGATAAAGAGAAGAGGTAACAAACAAACTCACTTTCGCATTTATAATTATTTATCGCATTATCTATTAGTTAGGATAATTAGATAAAACTGGGAACAATTCCACATAGTACTGTTAGGATTCGAACCCGCAATCTCCGAGCCATTGAGCAAAATAGACAACTGCCCACTGAGTCACGCAGGACAATGAGTAAGAGAGAGGGATATTATCATCTGCCGTCAATCTAAATCAGTTTATTGAAACAACCCGTAGATAGCAGGAAGTTCTCATCTACCGGTGCAGTATGTAGTAAGGTTACTACAGACTCCACGGAAATCTGAATATAAACATACAGGGTGATTTGAATAAACACCAGCAACCATTCTAGGGGTGAAAGAATTCACGAATATGAGCAACTTTTTTTTTTTTATTAATTTTTGTACACAACAAACACATACAAAGGAAACATAAAACATAGGAAAACTAAGTACAAAGGTTCTACTTATTTCTATAGAAAATTCTTCCAGTAGACCCGCGAAAGAAAAAAGGGAAAAAAAGAGGCATTTTTGTATGGGACCGACTCTGAAGCTTCAAAAAAAAAAGCTGTTTCCTATATTTTACTACGCCCTCAATATACAGTACCTATACATATATCCTTTTTTGAGGTGTTAGAGTCGGCCCCATTCAAAAAGTATATATACTTATATTCATATTCATGAGTACTTATATTCATGAGTATCTCTGGTGTTTTAAAAATCCACCTGTATATGAGATACTTATTCCTTTTTATAAAGTTTGTTAAATACAAATGCTCCGGTTCCGGAAACTCGAACAAAAGAATGATTTATATTTAAATATAGTTTAGGCTTCAATCTATACTTCTATTGGAACCAACCAATTTTGGACTGTAGCGAAGGCACTTCGTGACAAATGTTTACATTGTACAGATAAGTACTTAAATAAAGAACATGCACACTTTATCCATTCGTATATTTTTGTCCAATCGTAGTGGGCCTGTATTTTTGTTTTAGCATCTTAATTCTTACTATGATTTTACAAATGTGTTTGGATGTGTGCGCGAATGTTGTTACTCAATTACGCCTTAGTCGCTGAGCAGATATTGATAAAATTAAGTATATGGGTAGAGTAGAACCTAGAAGAGCCCAAAGGCTTTTTATCTCGAATATTACACGGAATAAAGATATTTTTAGAAAGAAAGACCCGGGCGCAGTTACTTTGTACCTTACTTTATAGCTACTTAAAAATTGTTTAGTCCTTAGATGGATAAGACAATGATTGTGATGAGTGCAGTTTTATTAATATTTTCCAAATTACAGTATATGCACATTTCTTAAAAGTAACATGTTTTCTGTGTGTACATAACTTTATGGCTTCTGACTCAGACTCCTGCGTCATAATGGACTTACATTGAGACCGCTTGACCGGTTTCAATGCGCTTCAATATAACGAATGTGTTTCTTTTATTGTTGGTCGAATTCAAAATAAAAAAAAATTTTATTATGTTTTATGCAATTTTTTTCACAGAATTTTGAGTGAGTAGGAATGGAAAATAAAAAAAATAAATTCATGTTTCATGGGTAAATTCATAAATTGATAAAATTTTGAGTAGGTACCTACTTAAGTAAGTAGGCAAAATAGAATTGCAATCTGCTGTCTTTTATATGAAAACATCTGCCGCTCTACAACAACAACCTATATGTACTACCTATATACAACACTATATACAACAACAGCATAAATATAACCTATAAAAGTGTAAAATAAAAATTAAATTCTAACAGAAATTATTCCATTGAGTCGTCTGTGTGAGTGAGCTAAGGAGCTTCGTGTTATTATTCGAAATTCTTCCAAATTTGAGGTAAGTAAAGGAGGGTTACTGTAAGTTTGCCATCAAAGTCAATTTGCCACCAAAAAAGTATATGTACGAGTAAATTCGTCATCAGACGCCATTTTTAAAACAAATTCGCTATTTCGTTTCACAACAAATATTTTGGTACAGACTGCAGAAAAATCTAGTAACAAAAAATACTAATTAAATAGCTTTAAATCACAGTTCTGATTACTAAATTAAATATACCGACCCGACATCTATTAGTTTAACATTATGGTATTAAATAATCATTAAAACATAATGAGCAGATGTATTACTAAATATTTTAAAGGGTCAGTCGCATAAATAGCATCCATGCATTTAGTTAGGCGAAGACAACACCACTTATTACTAGACTTTGCCCTCGGGTTTGAACGCGTAAATTCAAATCCTTATTTCTTAGTACCTACTCATTTACGCTACCATTTAAAGCACTGCTCTAGTTTCTACGTTCAGCGATAAATACAAATCAGTCAGCGACATATTTTGTACAAATATAAGCAAACATGTTTGCTTTCGGTACTTATTGCAAAATAAGCATTGATGCCAAATTAACTTTAGCCTTACGTATAGTTTTTAATCGAGTTGGCAATTTTACTTTCAATGGAGATTTCAAATTGATTGCAAATCTTCGTGATGTGTTCATCAAAGTCAATTTTCCATCAAAAAAGTATATGTAAATACGTCATCAGGCGCCATTTTTTAAATAAATTTGCTAGTGGCAAACATACGTACATTTTTTAATCGAGATGGTAAATTTACTTTCATTGTATGGAGATTTCTTATTGATGGCAAATTTTCGCGATGGCAAACTTACAGTAACCGTAAAGGAAGGACAGTAATATTGATATGCAACTGAATTCAATATTTTTAATGCGCGTTACTGGCTGGTAAGACGAACAAAAAATAAACAGATTCGATTCGAAGGTGACGAATCCGTTTCAAGTTGAAAGTTCATCGCTTTGTATCGGAATGACGAATGCTGTTTCAGTCGGTAATAAACAGATCGTCCACAGTTTGTATGACTCCTTTAGTTGTTGACCAGTATGACTCATGCGCAGAAATCGGAATATAATTGTCCAATTTGTGTATCAAATTTATTTAGTTTCGAATGTGTATTTTTGTTCTGTGTTTATTCAAGTCTTATGACGCTAGGCTCTGTCTACCCCGTCTGGGATAATAGACGTAATATTGTATCGTATATTTGTATCTAAAAACATTTGCATTCCGTTTCACCTATAAAAATTGAAGTAATTTTAGTTCCGAATTATGCCACTAGATGGCGATATCCAAAGTTGAAACGCGGTATGGTTTGTCGTTCGCTAATCTATAAGAAAAGAGATTTCGCCATCAATAAATGAGTTCTGCAGTAGTGTGTGTTTGATTTACGTGTGACGTGCAGTGGTAGTGACAGTTGACAATAATAATATACTAGAGGTGTTATATTAGTGTCTAATATCAGTATTCATGTTATCGAATATAACGTTTAGTCGGTATTACGTTCCGTTAACGGTTACCCAGGAACCGTCAAGAACCGTCAGCGTATATGTAGCGCATTGCTGGCACGGATCGCTTTAACAGGGTTGGTTGAGAACTTCCGAATACGATACGAGTTCGCCGCGTTCCTGTTAGGCCGGACAACCGACTAATATATTTTATGCGAGTGATATGTACGTAAGTACCACCTAGCCAACCGAATGGACTGGACCGAATGGACTGATTGGGCTGGACTGAATGGACTGGACTGAATTTTGAGCCACAAAAAGATGATTAGGTACCTACCTAATCATGCATTACCTAATAATTCGAGTTGCGATCTATATACCTAGGTAGGTACCTACCTACCTAGGTAGGTACCTACCTAGGTATATAGATCGCAACTCGCAACAGAATAGACCGATTGGGCTGGACTGAATGGGGCGAATGGACTGGACTGAATCGTGGGCTACAAAAGATGATTAGATCGCAATTCACGAAAGTAGTATATTTCAATTCCAAAAAAGAGTACCAGATCACAATCCACAAAAATAGGAACAGATCCCACTTCATATTTCGGAGACGACACCGCAAAGTGCGTTTCCGATAACAAATATTCAGTGATATCGGTATCGTTCTGTATCATAGTAACTCTTATAACTAGGAACGGCTAGAGGTAACCGTTTGAGGTGCCTGATATATAACTGTTACCGGATAACCGATTACTAAGATAGCTAAGAACGTAATATATTCGTATTATGAAATTATCGCTAATATCACGTTCTCGAAAACGGTTACGATATATTCATAACACCTCTATAATATACTAACTAGAATGACAATTAATGTCGCTCTGACGTTTACCATAAAACAAATGCAGCTATATCCATATCAAATATCGTCAAAATTGGTCTAGCGATTTAACCGTGAAAGTGTAGTAGACAGAGAGACAGACAGACTTTTGCATTGTGTGTATTTCATAGTCATCTACACATCCGTGGTCGAAATATTCAGGTTCGAATCCCATTCATGCCTCTAGCTAGACCAAACTCACGCATGCTAATTTAAATAGACTGCTTACTTCCGGTGAAGGAAGGAAAGGCAGCTAGTGTGTGAAATGAAAAAACATCGTATGGTGAATAAAGGCTATGATGCAATGGTCATGTCATTTGACCATTTGACACACCACACTATAACGGAAGTATCTGTCACCAACGATCCAATATCGCAGTTGCAAAATGACACTCGTTGACGACTCCGATGATGGCCGATGACAATACCCCATTGTGTTTCAAATTGAGAACATTTTGAAACATTTTTTGTTAATACACAGAGTAAATAAGCTAACAGTGGACCACTTGTTTAAAAAATTTCATGAAAGAAAGAGTATGCCACTGTAATGATATTGCAATTTTATGCTACTGGTTAATAGTGTACTAGATCTATGGCAGGCAAACGGGCTAGCTGAAGAAAAGTGGTTACCGCAGCCTATGATGAATGCCTGCAATCTTCTCTTCTTCTCTCAGCTGAAAGACGTCTACTGCTGGACAAAGGCCTCCCCCAAGGATTTCCACGTTGACCGGTCCTGCGCTGCCCGCATCCATGCGCGTCCCGCGACCTTCACCAGGTCGTCGGTCCACCGAGTGGGAGGCCTGCCAACACTACGTTTTCCGGTTCGTGGTCGCCACTCGATAACTTTTATGCCCCAACGGCTATCTGTTCTACGAAGAAGAAGAAGAAGAACAAGAAGAAGAAGAAAGGTCTAGGAATATAATATTAATAGGAATACCAATAATCTAGATCTATTTAGTTCTTATCATGAATTGATACTGAGGCTCAGCCTAGAGGGGAACTCAGTCTTACCAACATGACTGGAAGAACCCTTTCTGGGATTAGTCCGCCCACCATTGTACGCCTCTCTTTTTGTTTCATTATCTTTTCTATTTTTCTTATGTAATCTATCTATCAATCTATATATCTATATAAATAACTCAAAGGTGACTGACTGACTGACATAGTGATCTATCAACGCACAGTCCAAACCACTGGACGGATCGGGCTGAAATTTGGCATGCCGGTAGATGTTATGACGTAGGCATCCGCTAAGAAAGGATCAACGCGAGCGAAGCCGCGGGCGCCAGCTAGTGTCCAATAAAGAGTTTACAAGCAAACAAACTGGGTAGATTTTTTCAAATAAGTAGATTTTGGAAAAATCAACAACCTTGATACTAAGGTTCTTGTTTATGTTCTTGAAAGTATATTTTGTGTATTCTGTGATATAGGCCGGTATCAGGGCAACTAAGATAAACAAGTCTATATATTAATGAACTTCCTTCCTCGTCAACAGCCTTTTTCCATATAATAGCCTAATTAAATCATAACATTTCTTAGAAATTTAAAAGAAGCTGCGATAATGAAATGAACAGTTGAACAGCATGACACATGCGTTATTTTGAATGCGCGCGTATCGTATATATGAATGAATCTGAGTTTTTGTCGTCTCAGTTTGCCATTGACCGTTGTGGGAGACGCACGTCTGTGATAAAAATGAGGAGTTTGGTATTGTTTGGAGTCCTGTTGGCTGCCTGCCATGGCGTCTACTCCCACACTTACCACCTGGGGGAGTGCCCCATCGTGGAACCCATGCCCGGATTTGAAATGAACCGGGTAAGTTTTTAAGTACCGTACAATTTTATAATAACATAGCTTTGTGTTATGTGTCTAACTTCTACTTCTAATAAAGAATCAGATACATCGAAAACATTAGGTTTAGCTCTAATCTACGCTCCTCCATATTCAATCTTATATTATACTAGCTTTCGCCCGCGGCTTCGCCCACGTGAATTTCCCACGGGAACCGTGCCTTTCCCGGGATGAAAGGTACCCTATGTCCATCTCCGTACTTCTAACTATGTGTATACGAAATTTCAGGAAGATTGGTTCAGTAGATGAAGCGTGAAGAGGTAACAAACAAATAAACAAACCAACAAACAAACAAACTCACTTTCGCATTTATAATATTAGTTAGGATACAAATAAATTCTTATCTTAAATTATCCCTTTTAATGTTCTTACAGTATAAGTATTCATATATAATCAGGTATTTTTTATCCCGCTATCCTAAAGATTGCAACGAAACGTCAGAGTTGAAACGTTCAATATAGAACATATATAGAATCATTGAGAAAGGTAGAGAATGGTTTTTTATTTCTTTTACTAGCTTTTGCTACTTTTCCAAGGAAACAGTCCTTCTCAGCATACTTCTTATTATGTGTATGCGAAATTTCAGGAAGATTGGTTTAGTGGATAAAGCGTGAAGAGGTAACAAACAAATTAACTCACTTTCGCAGTTATAATGTTAGTTATGAAGTTAGGACACTCAAATATTAGTAGTATATTCATTAATAATACAACTGACTACCTCTACGTAACTTATAAAAATAGTTTTAAGTTCATTAAAGATCTTTATTAGTTAGTAGTATCTTATCGTATTTACTGTGTAGAGTTCAAGAGTTATCATCAGTTTAAACGTTAATAAACACACCAGTAGGTACAGGTTCAAGGAATAGTAGGTATACTGTAGTAGTTTTTGTATGGATTATGGAAAAATAGTTTAAATAATAAAATAGGAAGAGGTCGTAAGTTCGCGACGTAACACTAGTTAATAATAAAATAGGAAGAGGTCGTAAGTTCGCGACGTAACACTAGTTAAATTTTTTGCTGTCAGTGTATGCCCAGCAAATGTAACGTTGCGTTATCCTAACTAATATTATAAATGCGAAAGCTAGTTTGCTTGTTACCTCATCACGCTTTATTTAGGTACTAAACCAATCTTCCTGAAATTTCGCATACACATAGGTAGAAGTACTGAGAAGGACATAGGGTACACCCAGGGAAAAAGCACTGTTACCGTGGGAAATTCACGCGGGCGAAGCCGCGGGCTAAAGTTAGTAAGTACTATGTAAACAATCTTCACAGTACTTTTTGTTGAAAATAAATCAAAAATTAGTTCAAGCCCTTAAACTAAACATTCTAAAGTACTTAAAACATTTATTAACCACGAAAGTAATTTCCTAAAAAGTCTATTTTAATTTATATTGTTGTAAAATCATAAAAAGACATGGTAAGATTGTTTACATGATAGGACAAGTCGAGGAAAAAACGGAGTTTATGTCTAATTGCGAGAGTCGAAGTCGATGGATGATTACTACGGATGTATAGATAGATAGAAAGAAAGAAATGTATAAAAGTATAATGACCGTCGAATTTGACCCAAAAATGTCGAATTGTAACGTAAACAACCTCATTTATCGGAAAGAAACCGGTGGCAAGGAGATTGACACCGGTGACTCAGGCGCAATTCAGGCGTGACGAAACCACGAAACTGTGATTTGTTTGTTTTTGAGATAACACAGATTATTATAACATTTTAGAAATTATCAAGAAGGTGACCGAATTACTCGCTTTGTTACAATACAATAGGCTAAATATCCAGAAAATTTAATTTTGTTTGTTTGTACTTAATATCTTTATTGTACGAGTAAAAAATACATAACAATGATTTAAAATAAAAAGATAAATGCACAACGACGGACTTATCCCGAGTGAGATCTCTACACGGGATATAATAAATCCACCGTTTCAGTGAGAGGACATTTACACAATAGATGGGTAGGAGGAGGAACGTACAGAATTTTAAAGAAAATAAAACAAAAATGTATTATATAAACATTTATAGGTAGGTATTTATAAATATTATAATACAAACACATAAAGAAAGTTGAGTGGGCACGAGCATTTTATGCACAATCGCAGATTATGTAAAACAATACGCACCGAATTTTGCGTACCTATGCACAATTCATGACTATTTACATAACTTCAGTATAATCGAATAATCGTAAAAGGTCAATTCGATTATGCTTTACGAACATCCGCCCATAGATCGAAATAAAATGGATACTTTCAGTTACATCAGCACACGTGTCATTGTTGTTGCATGGAAAGTACAGACAGCAGCATAAAACTGCCAATTCTATTAAAATTTTCTTTCAAAACAAAATTGATATTTCACTAGATAACGACACTGAAAAGTATAAATCAATCAAGGGTAGCAGTTAAAATAGAATCTTACTCCTACTAAATATAAATTCGAAAGGATGTGTGTAAATCTTTTTATTTATTTTTTACTATAATTACAGTATTTTACTATCGCCGTTTTTTAGAAAATGTGTGATGTGATGTGTGTGTGTGTTTGTGCATGTTTGTAACTTAATCCTGCAAAATCTACTGGACGGATTTCGAGGGAAGAAAATTACCTGAAAAAGCAAAAAGGGTAAGAGCTAAGAGGCACCGGGGCGCAATTAGTTATACTTAAATGATAAAAAATGTAATTACCCTATGTCATGCAACCATTATGTCTTCATCAGACTAAAAATAGGAACCTTAGTTCTAACAGCATATTAATACATCCATATAAACAGTAGCCGTAAAACACAGAAAATTAGTGCAGCTTTCTGCAGCTGACTGTACTTCTGTTGGCACTTGCCACCGTGCACCATATTATGCGTATGGGCAACACATGTCCACCTGACGTTCGCGGTTCAAAGAGTACATACTTATGAATGCAAATAGACTGACAATAGGTATAATCACATGTAGTTGTGAAATGCATTGTTATCAACCGACTTCCCAAAAAAGGAGGAGGTTATATGTTTCGATGTATGTATGTTTTTTTTTATGTATGTTCGCCGATTTCTCCGCCAATTGTGGACTGATTTCCAAAATTGTTTTTTTATTTGTAATGGTGTATTCTCAAGTTGGTCCCATTTTAACCACGTCAGAATCTGTTCGGTAATTTTAAAGATACCTAACAAAATATAAAAATACCAACATTGCATTATAGAGCAAAAGCCCGCGACAGCATGCCCTTCCTTATTTTATTAAAACTCAAGATTTTCTGTGTATGTCCCCAACATAGAAATAGCGATTAGCGACTATAAAAGTTGGTTCATGATTACTTAGGCAGATTACTTGTAGCAATAACATTTAAAGTGGTAACTCAATTTCCTCAAAGTAAAGTTTTTTAAAGATTTTATTCCTAATAATATTAGAAATCCGCCATCCATTACCAGGCAAATGGTGCAGATATAAACCCCTGCTAGATATTGTAACCTTACTAAATTATAGTTATATTTGTTTTATTATAAAAGCTTAATTTAATATTACTTTGGGAGACCCCAAGCTTGCTTTTTACCTATAAAAATCATCCTTACTATCCATATTACCTGCATAAGCAACTAAGATTCAAACTTCATACCTAGTCGCTAATATTTTTTACCCGTATATACCACGCAGAGAAACATTCAGCATTTTTAAAATAAGGAAGGTTTGGTCGTCACGGGCTCTCGGTCTATTTATCTGGCAAAATAATAGACAATTTGACATGTTGTGACATTTCAAATCAAACTTACTTACTTAGACATAAAAAGTTTTGAATTCTTAATTCTTTATTTTCGGCCAGTGAAAGAAAAGTTTTTATTAAACTAAAAATGATAAAATAAAACTTTTTTCCAAAAAAATGAACCGACTTCCATCATAAAACTTAAAATCATGAAATAACAATAAAGAAAAATGTATTAGCATTCTACCTACTGAATGAGGTGAAGTTGGTGCCAAATTGAATATTAAATAATCTAAGTTAATATTAGAATCATGTATGTAATACCTAGCTAAACAATTACATAACACCCTTACTCCTGCACTTGGCAGCGACTTCACCTCATTCAGTAGGTAGAATGCTAATACATTTTTCTTTATTGTTATTTCATGATTTTAAGTTTTATGATGGAAGTCGGTTCATTTTTTTTGGAAAAAAGTTTTATTTTATTAATCTCTCACTAAAATCACAATATGACAATTCTAATGGAATTATGCATGTTTTGATGATAGATGTAAATTTATTTACTTAACCACTATACTACAATGGGAATTTCAGGAAATCCTTTCTTAGTGCTCCACTTCACTCCCTTAGAAACCTACATGCCAATTTTCAGCTTCCTTGGCCTAGTACTGTCAGTCACTAACGGAAGAATTTTATATACTTATTATGTTAATGATATTTTTCATCTATTTCCAGTTACTAGGAGTGTGGTACGTTATGCAGAAGACCTCCACAGCCTCGCACTGCATCACGTACAACTTCACCAAGACCACAGAGCCTGGGAAGTACGAGATTGAGCAGACCTCACAGCACTTCATACTGGGACTCACTCCGCTCAAGCATGACTATAAGTAAGTCAACAGAGATTAGTTTACGCCAGGGTTTATTCATCATCATCATCAGCCTGTAGCAGTCCACTGCTGGACATAGGCCTCTCCCATCGCCGATTTTGCGTTTTACGCATCCAGTCGTTACCTGCAATCTTGCGCAGGTCATCGCGCTATCTCGCCAGGGGGTATCCCACACTGCGCTGGCCCATGGTTTATTAATTTTCATTAATTTAAATTTATGAACATTGTTCTTGTCGGTGGAGTTTTTTCTATCTCTCCCTCCTGACCTCCTTGTACGACACAACTTTTGCCTTCTCCTTTATTTGGTTTATATAAGCCCTTTTTGGCTTTGCTCTTACTCTTCTAGCTTCTATTTTCCCGTCCTATTTATCAGGTTTTTAATTAAATCGTCATGTTGTGATTCCTGGTTTATACCCGGGTGAAAATACATCTTTGAGTGTAACGACACGGCCACGCCGTCGTCGTCGCGGTGAGCGGCCTCGTGGCGTGCTTCATTTATTTGTATTGCTTTGATCTTACCGCTCGCTGATCGCGTTAGTCTGCCTGCCTCTCACAGCTGCAAGGTCGAGGGTTGCCGACTATAGTAATTTAGATATTATTAACTTTTCAGATACAAGGGAGTGTTGACTGTTCCGGATCCCTCGGTGCCAGCTAAAATGAAAGTCAACTTTCCCCTCAGTAAGTACAAATCATTTATATTTTATGGTAAGAAATGGTAGGAAATAACTGACTTGAATTTATAACTTTTTAGATTTTGGTCAAATTTGCCAATTGCTATGGGGAAACCCCAGCAATAAAAATAAATAAATAATAAATTGCCTATGTCGAAAAAAAATAATAATAAAAGAAAACAAAAGGAATAAAATAACAATAGTTTTATTCAAATAATAAAATAAAATTCCGACGCGAGGTACGTTCGCCTACTCTTGTAGATTGTCTCTCAACGTTTACAAACAACACAAAAAAAAAAACCGTAGTCGGTGAGGGAACTTATCTCGATGAGAAAAATGGGTACTTGATCCGGAGCGGACGTCGGTCGACCAAAATACAGTAAAAGGCTGCGAAGTGGCGATGCTCAATTGGTTTCAGCTATGGGCTGGCTTCCGGCTTCAAAGTGCCACGTCACTCGCTGCTCACAGATCCGATCAGGAATCTTCAAATATATCGGTGTTCCTGGAATCCACATACATTCCAGAGTATTTCATACTTGAATAAGGCCAACCGTGATAGTCTATCAGCGCCAGTGCAAGAACCAGATGTCTCATTACGAATTTTTATGCATTTATAGGCCGCCTTATTCGTGGAACTTAAATACGTTTTATGAAAAATTTGAAATAGTACTTAAACAACTGTATAGTAAGAATTCTAAAAATATTGTAATTTGTGGTGACTTTAATATTAACAGACTTAAGAAAAACACCTTATCTTTAGACTTCGATCATTTTCTGTCGAATTATAATTTGACTCTGGTAATTAATCAACCAACACGACTAACTAGTAAAACTTGTCTAGATAACTTTGCACATAATATGAATAAAAATTGTAAACACGATGTACTTGACTATGGAATGTCAGATCATACAGCGCAACTCTTGACCATTCCAGTTAAGCGAACGTGCCAAATTAAATCATGGCGAACAAAGAAACGCGATTTGTCTAAAGAAAATTTACTAAACTTCAAAAGACACATAGAAAGTCTATCATTTTCAGAAATGTATGACATGAAAGATGCTAATAATGCCTATAACTATTTTATACACTACTTCCGCTTGCTATACGATCTTTGTTTTCCTTTTAAAAGTGTAACAATTAAAGTAAACAAGAAAGTGAAATGGTTGTCACGAGGTGTGAAATTATGTGGGAAAAAACAACGACAACTCTTGTGGCAATACAGACATTCTCCTACAAGGGCAAATAAAATTAAACTAAGAAACTATTCTAAAATCTTCAAAAACATAATAAACTTGACAGAAAAGTCGCAAAACAGTTATCTCATCAATACTGCCCAAAATAAAAGTAAAGCGACCTGGCATGTTATTAATAAATGTAAAGCAACAAAGCCAAAAGAACAAATTTTGCAAATTAAATCAAAAAATGAAATTATTAAAGACCCGCAAAAAATAGCAAAGACATTCAACAATCACTTTATAGATCAAATAAAAGCTGTACCAACAAACAATAATGATGGTAGCAGACCTAAAAAGTATACTACACATTCTATGTTTATGCAGCCAGTTACACCAGACGATATCAAAAAAGCGATAAAAAGTCTAAAAAACACAAACAGTGTTGGTTTTGATGACGTTTCAACCAAAGTTGTAAAATTTGTTGAAAACGCACTAGCCTTACCCCTTAGTTACATATTAAATTTATGCATAGAACAGGGTACATATCCTGATGCTTTAAAAAAAACGATTATTAAACCAGTATTTAAGAAAAATGACAGAGAAGATATTAATAATTTTAGACCCATTGCACTTGTACCTATATTTTCTAAAATATTTGAAAAGTGCATACATGAAGCCATAACTAGTTTTATAAATAAATTTGATATCCTTAGTCAGGAGCAAAAAGGTTTCAGAAAAAATAAATCCATAAATATGGCAATTTATGATCTATTAAATATAGTCTTAACAAATGTAGATGGAAAGAAACCAATAAGCTGCTTGCTGATTTGACCAAAGCATTCGATCACGTGGATCACCAAATTTTGCTTAGCACACTTGAGGCTTATGGTATTAGAGGCAATGTGCTAAATTTAATCAAATCATACTTGAGTGGTAGGCAACAAGTTACGCAAATTACTAGAATCTGTCCTGAGAAAAAAATTGAAATAATGTACACTTCCGAAGCTAGGAATGTAGTTTGTGGAGTTCCTCAAGGAAGCGTCTTAGGACCATTGCTTTTTATACTTTATATCAATGACCTACCTAATGTTACAAAACAGCCAATGGTACTCTTCGCTGATGACAGCACAATATGTGTAAAAAGTAATGACATAGTTGACCATGAAAGAAATATAAATGACGCAGTAAATGATATAGTAAAATGGCTTGACAGGAATAAATTAATTATAAATCTGAATAAGACTAGCATTATGCACTTCAAACCAGTACACACAGCACCAAACATGACTATAAAGTATGGAAACACTAATTTGGAAACTGTCAAAAAAGCTAAATTTCTCGGACTCACAATAGATGACAAACTTACGTGGAAAGACCAAGCAAACGATATATGCAAAAGATTAAATAAATCGGCATTTGCTCTGCATCAATTACATAAGACTGCAAAAATAGATGCAACGCTTACAGCCTACCATGGTCTTGTAGCGTCAGTGCTCAGGTACGGTATAATCTTTTGGGGTAACTGCACCGATAAAGAAAATGTATTCAAGGCACAGAAACGATGTATTCGTTCTATGTGTGGCCTGAGTTCAAGAGACAGCTGCAAACCAATTTTTAAACAGTTTAAAATACTGACATTTCCTGCAATGTACATCTTTGAAATGGCTCTATTTGTAAAAATGAATTCTGAATTATTTGTGAAGTTATCTGATGTTAAAAGAAATCCTGTAAGACCACAAAATAGGCATACTTTATGGCCACAAAAATGTAGGCTTGCTCTAGTAAAGAAAAGCTTTCTAGGTATGTCTACTAAGATCTACAATAAACTACCTAATGATTTAAAAGATTTAAATCTTAAAATGTTTAAAAAAGGACTGTTTGCATTACTAGTAGATAAGTGTTACTATTCTGTTAACGATTTTTTTATTGATGACAGTTTAAATTAGTGATTGATTACTTCCATGCATTTATTATAAATTGACATTAGCACTTTTATTCTGATAAATTTTGACATGTATTTAGATTTTTTTTTCTCTTCTATTTTATTTATAATTTATTTTGAAATTAATTTTGACATTATACCTACATTATTATAACTCGATTTAGAAACTACCTAAATATTTGTATGCTAGAAATAGCAAGACATGGCGAGCTAATTAACTTGTAACATCTTTTATTGTACCTATGTTTAACAAATAAACTATTGATTGATTGATTGATTGATTGATCGAAAAACAGTCAGTCCTAAACCCAAAATTCAAGTATCAAGGGTAATTTATTTCTCAGGCGTGGCGGGATCAGCCAGCTACATAGTGCTGTCTACAGACTACACGACATATGCCGCCATTTTCACGTGCCAGCACCTGCCCATCGGCCACCGACGGTCCGCCACCATCCTCTCCAGGACTAAGGAGTTGGACAGGATGTATATCGACAAGGTAAGCAATTTATGCATCATTATTTCAGCTGAAAGACCGTAATACTCAGGCTAAGTTATCAGCGATTGCTCGTTTTTTAGGCATCGTCATCGGTTTCTTACATTTTCTTCATGTAACAGTTGTGATCATAGTAACTACTTACTTCCTAGTAAGTATAAGCAGTTGAGTCCGATAAAATTTCGACTGAATCGTTATAAATTCAACGGTCTCCTTGTTGATTTTATCGGAGTATCCATTGCTCGATAGTTCTTGTCGAAATCCACGTGGGTAACCCGTGTCCTTATCATAAGTTATGTTTCTTTATCAGAATGTTGGTTGAACTAATTAATACTGTACTAAGTAATTAGTACTGTCATAAGTGAGTCAATTTAGTCACTTTCGTCATGGAAGTGGTGGGATGTATTAATTAGTTATTTGACATTGATATTTTGTTATATCTTTATGAAATCGTCTTCTAACCTTCTAAATCTTCGCAGATGCGTCTAAAGCTGTCTTCCTTCGGAGTGGATCCGTATGACCTGTCCATCATCTCGCAGAGCGAATGCCCGAACCACAAGCAAGGCGAGGGTGTCAACATCAACATCGATCCTAACACCTTCTCCTCTCAAAACATCGGAAACGCAGTCAGGACGACTGGAGGTGTTATAGGTTGGTATAATTCGAATCCTATGAGTCGCCCCCTGCGGGTGGCGAGATGCTAGCGGGGAGCGTGAGTCTCCTCCCCGCGCTGTAACCCCCCGCTGACACCTCAAATTCGCTTTTATGACGCAACTTGTGTTTGTGACGCAACTTGTGTTTGTGACCAAATCCATACTAATATTATAAATGCGAAAGTTTGGATGTGAGTTTGTGAGTTTGTGAGTTTGTGAGTTTGTGAGGATGTTTGTTACTCAATCACGCAAAATCTACTGGACGGATTTCGATGAAATTTGGTACAGAGGTAAATAATGACCTGGAATAGCACATAGGCTACTTTTTATCCCGGGAAAAAGCACTGTTCCCGTGGGAAATTCACGCGGGCGAAGCCGCGGGCAAAAGCTAGTACTATATAAACTCTAACCCTCTTATTCATAAAAAAGTTAACGAACATTTTAGTTAAAATAGGTTTTGTCCTTATCTCTCGTTCCAATATTTGAAATAGGGTATTTGACAGTATTAAAAATATGAGTAATTCTATAAATATCCTTAAAGACAATATTTTTCTTTAATTTTTGGATATTTTAAAATGTCAAAAGAAGCAACGATTATGTTAATAAACTTATTATAAAGTTATTTATTTTAAGCCTTTGACCACGTGATATGAAACGCTCCGCCATTTTCAATGACGTAATTTAGGTGGTCAAATCAGTCAAGTGTCAATTCCATGTTCCGTTTCGCACTGTAAAAGTAGCACCGTAATTTTAGAAAAAGTGTGAGACTAATCTAGACCTTTTACGCCATTGCCATTAGCAACTTAAGTTTTGTCGCTCACATTAACATTTCAATTACATCGTATTGTATTGAAAATCTTGTTATGAAGGAAGTGATATTAGTTTACGTAAAACAGAACGGCTTTTAGTGACGAGTGCCCAAAATACGTCACGGGGTTCTCAAAATACGTCTCGGAGCTTTTAAGCGGTAATATGATTATTTTGAACTTTTTCATCGATTTTAAATGTAAATACTGAAAATTAATCAAAAATATATATATCGTTAGTTTTCTGATAACGTAATGAATAATTTTAGATAGGTTTTAAAAAACAGTCAAATACCCTATTGAAAGAACGAGACAAAACATATTTTAACTAAAACGTCCGTTAACTTTTTTATGAATAAGAGGGTAAGAGTTTATATAGTATTTGTTGTGACTTAGTTCAGAATCGCCATTCTTTTTAATTTGGATTGTATGGTATGACCGCAGTAGTTAATTAAACTTAATAATAAAATAATCCTTTATTTCTCTTCACAATAGGTACCAGATTGGTATGTAGTGCATTTAATAAAAACATACATCGTAATAATCCTGTTTGTGGTGTCTGAAATAGGTTTCATAAGAAACATGTGATACTGTTTACCACGGACTTCATTCAATAGCTACATTATGTGTGTATTTGTTATAACTTGTACTTTATAAGAATTATAATTTAAATTCTACAGACAACCAGCTTAAGTCAAACGGCGAAAATATAAGTTTTTAATAGTGAAATTTCTTTTTTGCAGCTAATGGCGTAGAATACGTAGTGGATGCTGGAAAAAAGGTATATCATAAGGTAGCCGATAGCAAGGAGGACCTGACAGAAGCGCCATCTGGTAAACAGACAAGGAACTTAAATTCTGAAGCTGAATGGCTGCCTTGAAATATGCTTTAGTATAATTGAAGAACTGTTTGGTTAGAGCGGCATAAATATGTATTTATTTATTGGCTTTTTATGATATGATGACAATTATTAGGGTTACTGTAGGTATAATTATTTGATCTGCTTTAGCAAAAAACAACAATACAATAGAGGTATCTATCCTGTTAGTTTCTCTTGTACCTTGTCACAAATATCAGAACAATAATCTTATAATATTCCTTCTATTTCTGTGGTCATTAGTTTATCTACTGTGTCTCTTCCGTCTCCTACAATGAGGGATTTTCTGTGACCCAAATTAAAAAAAAAATAGTTCCAGATGACTTCATAGATGGCGCTTAAGTAAAAGACGAGTCCATACAAAAAGCAAAAATTCACGGGATTGGCATTAAAAAAAAATAAAACTTAGTAAAAAAACATCTAAAGAGTATCAATATTGTGATTTGTATAACTGTCAAACTGTTAGTTGTTTTATTTTTCTGCCTCTGGTTGACAAGAAAAAGCGCACCATATAGCCATTCAGCGATTATTACGACTCGGCTTTCATAAAACGCTATCTGTTGAGACTTTTATATACTGATTTTTTTTTCTTAATTTAGCTGTCAGAAAATCGCTCATTTGAGATGTCTTTTTAGGTTATCTGCATCATTTAGGCGTTCTAGTCTAGCTTATGTAGTGTGCTTCATCTTCTTTAGCATTCTTTCCTTTTGTAGAAGTTATAATGACTTTCCTTTTATCTATAGGTACCTCGTAGATAGAAGATGCTCAACGGTTTTAAAAAAATTGCCATTTAAGTTTCTATTGAGGTGATAAGACTAGACGCAGTCTGGGTAGTGCTCTACTCTCGATATGTTTTATAATACTCAATTGAAATTGTGTTTACAAATTTATCGTATTTTTGTTTTGAAAATGCTGAGACTGTAAATATAAAGTAGGTTTATACTGAACAGCAAATAAAGAAGTTTACCTAACAAATTAAATTTATTTTTCAAATTTACCTAACTGATGAGTGATGTTATTTGAAATGACGCTCTTGACAATAGTTAATATCATCACACTAATAATTATAAAGAGAAAGTATTTGTAAGTAAACAAACAAACTCACAAAGAGTTTGTTTGTAGGGGGGTAAACTTTGGAACTACTGAACCGATGTCAAAAATTCTTATGAGTAACATAGGCTTTTACGTATGTATGTACTTCCCGAGTGAAGCCGAGGCTGGGCGCTAGTCGTTTATAAACTAGAGGTTTTTTGGCTACTACGACTTTGGTTAGGTATAACTTAATATCGTTAACTTTAGAAATAAATATTTGTAAAAATGAGGGTAGATAGAAAAAGAGGAAGATCTGTTAAAAATATTATATTAAAGTTATACCTAATAAAAGTATCACAATTTAACACTTATACAATTAACTTTGCGACCCAAAACCAGTTTTCAAATATAAACGACAACAAAAAATACCAAATAACAACACATAACAATAACCAGGCCGTACTATCTCTTGATGAGATCGCTACAAAGGCTGAACTGACAAAAAATACTTGTAAGGAGAATAATACAGATACACCATCTAAGCTAACAATATCAAATTAATTCACATCATTCATGTAGCATGTAACTATCACTGTTCGTTAGATAAGAATCGCAAATGTTCTTCTCATTGAAGGCCTCAATCAGACTTTTATCCAAATGCCTATTAATGATATTAGAACAACGTAAATCCGCAGCAGCATTCGAAATAGGTGCTTTTAGGTCATAAACTATCACTGGTCGTTTAGAATACATTTTTAAATCTTTATCTTGTTGACCAAAAGCCCGAAGCAGAATAATCTGCGATTTGAGACAGAATGGCATTACTTTGTAATTTCTTACTTGGAGTATTCTTGAATACGCTGCTTTGATTAAGGCTTTAGCATATTGGGCCGAATGCGCGACTTGACCAACTAATGTCCGTACAGACGCTTGGACTTTGTCATCCCAAGAACGACATTTCTTTAGGTCTGTAAGATGTTTTACATCTCCGCCCATAAGAGAAAACATGTGTTGCACCACAGCATCTTGTAAGTCGTCTTCGGTTTTGTAAATTTTTAGTTTTTCCTCAAGAGTCGCTTTGAAGTCTGCTGGAGTTGCACCAATACAATAGACCGTGCCTGTCATACCTGAAATAAATAAGTAGGTATTAATGTAGTCTTAAAGATGGGGGATGGATTTCATAATACATTGCAGAATATTAGATACAATGATGTTTAACCATTTTGTTCCAAAATAGCAGCCATCTCCAAGGCTACCAAGACTCCACTCTCATAGCCCATCAAGAAGAAATTAGTTTTCAGCTCGGTTTTATTTATCAGCGTCTGTAAGCAAACATTATCATTTCAATTTAAGTCTTAGAATAAAAGAAGTACCTATACTATTCCAGGAACTTTTGAGTACCTTACATGATTGAGTAACAAACATCTACACACGCCCAGCACACACACATCACATCGACTTCTGATCTCGCTTATATTGTTTAGACACAGAATATATAATAGGTTCTGATTTTGTGTACCTCAGCATATCTCCGAGCGACCTCAGGAATGGTCTCCTCCAAGTTGTCCAGCCCTGGCTGCAGCACCAGCGCCGGCAGCTTCAGCCACAGACACATCGTCTTGAAGCGCTCGTTGTGGCCTTCGAGGCCCGGCACTATGCATAAGAATGTCTCGCTAGGATCGAATTCGTCGGCTCTCTGAAAAAAATAAGGCGTTTTCAGCCAGTTACAAATAGGACGTCAAATCAAATAAGATGGCGTTTCTGATTTGTCAGATCTCTCATCTAAGCGCTTTCTCGGTTGCATCATCAGCATACGCATCGGAGCCAAGGGTCCGCCTTTGCTACTTTTTCTACATCTACATACCATAGCAGAATTGCTGCTCATCGTAGGCAGGAACACCATCTCAGTGGTGGCCAAGAGCTCGTCAGAGTCCACATTGACGAAGAAATTATCCATTCCTTCCACTGTTTGGTACTCCGACTCTGTCGCCAGTGACTCTAACTGCTTCAGTCTGAAGAAGTTAAAAAAGTTGTTCAGTTTCTTTACCAACTAGTTAAGGCTTATATTCCGTGAAAATTTTAGGATAAATGACTACATATGTTATTACAGGTTTCCAAAATTTCTTGCCTGAAGAGTTCCCGTTGGAACTTCTCAATGTGGAAGTGTAACGTGGAAGCAGCCTCACCTAATGCGAAACCTAGGATATCTTCTCATCAACTGAATGCAAGATTGTAAAATATACCAAATGTGAGAGAGAAAATTATTCTTTATAATCAAATTACTTATCTAAATCCAGTTATATAGATAAAAGGTTTGTTTAAGTTATGTTCAAATGAGAAAAAAATACTAACCGATCAACTGTAAGAGATTTCAACATTTCTTCGTTGTAGCAAAAATTGTAGGTGTCCCTTATAAACGTGTAGACTGCTTTCAGCTTCATATCTCTAAGACCTAACGTTTCCAGCGTGGTATTACCATCAACATCTGACGGAATCTCTATCTCTGAAAAAAATATAAAACGAATTGATTATTTTATCAAACACTGCTATACTACATGTAAATAAAAATATACATAAAGATTTAAATGCCATTTCGAATAAAGTAGATCAAAGATAAGATGATGTTGTGATGATGCGGTCCCGAAATTCTAATGTTGAGATGAGACTCCAAATGTTTCATACCAGCTATAGAGGCAATCTGATCCAGCATTGAAGATTCTCCTTCTTGACTATCTGCTATGATCACTGTTTCTTTTGAATGCAGTGCCCGTTCAATTGCATCCATATGAGAGTTGCTTATGGAGTTCATCTGAGTACAATAATCATGAATGGTAATGAATTAAAAAGTTATCTGCAATATCAAGAACTCGGGAATCCAGGATTGATTAAAACTATTCCATGTGTAATTTCAGGTCATAATGGCTACACGTTTAAAAATTAAAAAATAACTAAGTATAGTTTTTGTGTAAAACATACGCTAAACGGCTGGATGGATTTCAAAAATAAATAAACAAAAACATATTATTAGGGCTAACATAGATTGATCAAACATGGTTTCGAGAGAATACCTTCGAGAAGAGACCTTTTAAGAAGGTAGATATTAGAAGATTTCTGATCAACGTGAGAACGAAAAAGAGAATATCTTTGGGCTTTCTTAAATGTCATTGGCAGATACCTTGCTTATTGAAGGCAGGATCAGCTTGCTGGCCGGCAGTCGGTCTTGTACTCGGGACGAGCAAGTCTTCTGTCCCAAAGCTTTATCATCGCTTATTATTGCGAAATACCTAAAATTATGATATTAATATATTATAGAAAGTCGTAAAATTCATGAAATGTATAAAGGGCATGGACGACATGTCAAAGGTGATAGAGAATACTAAAGAAAAAGAGCTTCAGAGAGAAAGACAGTTAATCCTACACTCACGTGGTTTTTCGATAACAATTGTTTTACTATAGACACAATGAACTTCGTTGTTGAAGAATTCTTTTTTTGATTCCTTTTTTTACACGACTGTCCGAAAAAGAGTGATATATTTTCAAGGCTCATCTATTTGATTTCATTTATTCCACGATAAGTCAGATAATGGGTCAAGGTAATTGATGACAATGATAGAATATAATGTATATACATACTTGAGTCCTGGGCATGATTTTCTTGAGATAACGTCCAAGTAGTCCACAGTCTTTTGGCTGACTTTTCCGTTCGCAGCTATCACATAAATTCCCTCTACTGGTCCAGCTTTAGAAAATTCATTTAATAACCCAAGCACCCCTTTGGTACTTATTAAATCTTCATCTGAATTAACTCCGAGATCTACGTCTTGGTTTTTCCGCATTCTAAAAAATTATAAAAGATTTTATTATTTGATAACGCTTTACTTTAAGTTAGAGCCCTAATCGATATGAAAAGCAATGTTAACTTTATCGCGTATAGATGATGTAAGCTACTTTATTTATACTTCGTATTGATTACTTTATACTTCATATTGATTATTATTGCCAACCTCTACTCACGTGAATTCGCTGGGACTGTTGTTGGTGACTGTCAAAGAACAAATTCTGTCTTTTCTTGCCCCACGATCTACTAGTCTCTTGACCCACTGGATACCACAGCCGTGATCATCAGTTACGACGAGATGGCAATGCTCGGGTGTGCACACAATCCTGAAATATTGACAGAAAATATTGGGTACAAAAGTTTTGATGTTCAAAGTCTATTTTGATGCATAAATATTTTGATATGTCAACTAGTATTGAAGGCGGACGCCATGTGACGTGGAATAATTTGAGTAAAGAAATTTTAAAATTTAAACAATACACACGTTTTATTGCTCTCGATTGCATTTAAAATGGAATAGGTACTTTGATTTTTCTTTTCAATGATAATGCGTAAGTGCAGCCTGGTGGCAGCACTCCGGCCATCAGGAAGGCACGAAAATTGGATTCCTGATTTCTCTCTTCAAATTCCTTATTTTTCTAATTTATCATTACATCACTTATTTTGATATATTTCTCAAATCATTGAGAAGCCTAATATGTTTTAGTTTGCACCCACATTGTTTTCTTGAAGGTTACTTAACTGTTACTATACTTTTAGCATCAAGTCTGCCTATTGTGTCTGTACAAATTGTATTATGTGCAACAAAGTAAATAAATAAATTAACCATTTCATACCTGGGCTGCCCCGGTACATCAAAGCCATGCATCTTTAACACCACCCTGCCATAATTATTCCCTGAAGCCAGCAGTTTGAGAGCGCGCGCAGCTTCATGTGGCGGGAACACGACACGCGTCAGAGGCACCACATATCCTTTGGATATGCCTTCAGCTAAGTACGTTTGGAGTCTCTGAAAAGATTTATGATTTTAATCTTTAGAATAGAATGATTTATTTGCAGCAACATGGTAAATTGTTACATGTCTTTCTTCTTTTGAAGAAACAATACACAAACATTATTGGACATTCATTGGACCGCTTTTGGTGATGGGTTAAACACCACATTCTATAGAAAAATATGTATTAAAAAAACTTACTTCCACTACATCCATTTTAGCGAAAAGGCTTTTAGCATCCATGATAATGTACGATCTCTCTAAGGTTAAGTTGTACATTCCAAAGTTGTAGTCTTCTGCATTTGATATCTGGGAGAAATCGAAGGTGTGGCCTGTGGCGCCAGTTACTTTTAGAGTGGCCTAAAAAGACAAGTCATTACTTCGTATAACATAAGTTGAAATTATTATTAGATCTCTCTTCTCTCTACCCTTTAACCCCAAACATTACTGGAGGAACCCGTGTCGGACATTGGTTGCCGATTTTGAACATTTTTTTTAATGGATCATTAAAAGATAATTTGTAAAACTGCCTGGTTTATCTCTACTCTCTTACTTACATTTTTCAGATCACCTTCAACTGTATTAATCGATACGGAGCAGCCTTTTCCGTTAGTACGTATCAGGACCATATCCGCAAATGTCAAGTCTCTTGAGTTTCCAATATCTTCAGCTAAATAAACCAAAACAATGACATTGAAACAAACATACATTAGATACTTTAGGACTGCTAGACTTAGAACTTTGTATGCATTTTTTTTCAATCAAAATCACCACTCCTGCATCGAGTAACGCACGGAGTACCGTAAACTGCTGCAACTTTGCACGGAATTTGACGTTTTTTACGATTTTCTCGGAACCTATTCATAATTTTGACTCTCAATTGTTTTTAAATGGAAGACAGGCATAATGGCTTGCTATTGAAACCCCAAATCTTATTAATTGCCACCAATTTTCGGAATTACAAGGGCTCAAAGTCGTAGGCAAAGTTGTATGTAAAAGACACAAGTTTGCCTAGAAGGATAATTCGATACTTATTGTACTTATCGTTTCCGTTAATTTTTTTTCATGTGCATGAGACAACCTATTTATCCCTTCCAATTTAATCAGTGCAATATACTGTATCATTTTTTTATTACAGCTACTAGGCCAAGTTGTAGCAGGTTCTACAGACTTTTCATACAAAAATGTCGTTGACTATAGGGTTGTCCAAAAGAATACAGATTATTATTAATACTTTTTTATAAAAGAAAAAAACCAGATGGCTACTTTTATTAAAAAATCACAATTTTAATGCTTCTTGGTAATAATGTCTCATCATTTTAATCAGCAATTATTAATAATCTTAATTTTTGATTGTAGTATAAAAGAAAAGTATACAAAATGTTGAATTTCTTTAACAATTATTTCTACAAAAAAAATTTGATTATTGTTTTACAAATTTACAACCAGCACTTCTTATATAACTAGAGGAAACAAATTCTAAAATAAATTTGTAAGCACAATGTAAGCGAGATTCACGCGAGTGAAGCTGCGAGTAAAAGCTAGTTAACAAAATTTGACAACCCTAGACCCAGGCATAGTTATGTCACTCAAGTTTTCAAAACACTACACATGATTGCCTTCTAAGTTTTTTTTGATAAAAAACAATCTTTTGCGTAAAAAAACAAGTAATACTAGAAGAAGACAATATTATCCTACCTTAGGCAGTTAATCCTGTGCGAAAACACAGCTTTAAAATAGATAAAATTCAAAAGTTTTGGAGCGCAAAAAAAATGCTGCCTCACCCACCGATCTTTGTCGTACAACTGACAGAGTATTAATGGAGTTACAATTATAATGATAAAATAAAACTTTTTTCCAAAAAAAATGAACCGACTTCCATCATAAAACTTAAAATCATGAAATAACAATAAAGAAAAATGTATTAGCATTCTACCTACTGAATGAGGTGAAGTCGGTGCCAAGTGCAGGAGTAAGGGTGTTATGTAATTGTTTAGCTAGGTATTATATACATGATTCTAATATTAACTTAGATTATTTAATATTCAATTTGGCACCGACTTCACCTAATTCAGTAGGTAGAATGCTAATACATTTTTCTTTATTGTTATTTCATGATTTTAAGTTTTATGATGGAAGTCGGTTCATTTGTTTTGGAAAAAAGTTTTATTTTATCATTTTTAGTTTAATAAAAACCTTTTTTTTTTCACTGGCCGAAAATAAAGAATTAAGAATTAGAAACTTTTTATGTCTAAGTAAGTAAGTTTGATTTGAAATGTCACAACATGTCAAATTGTCTATTATTTTGGCAGATAAATAGACCGAGAGCCCGTGACGACCAAACCTTCCTTATTGTAAAAATGCTGAATGTTTCTCTGCGTGGTATATACGGGTAAAAAATATTAGCGACTAGGTATGAAGTTTGGATCTTAGTTGGTTATGTAGGTAATATGGATAGTAAGGATGATTTTTATAGGTAAAAAAAGCAACCTTGGGGCCTCCCAAAGTAATATTAAATTAAGCTTTTATAATAAAACAAATATAACTATAATTTAGTATACTAGCAGGGGTTTATATCTGCACCAATTGCCTGGTAATGGATGGCGTGATTTCTAATATTATTAGGAATAAAATCTTTAAAAAACTTTATTTTGAGGAAATTGAGTTACCACTTTAAATGTTATTGCTACAAGTAATCTGTCTAAGTAATCATGAACCAACTTTTATAGTTGCTAATCGCTATTTCTACGTTGGGGACATACACAGAAAATCTTGAGTTTTAATAAAATAAGGAAAGGCATGCTGTTGCGGGCTTTTGCTCTATAATGCAATGTTGTTATTTTTATATTTTGTTAGGTATCTTTAAAATTACCGAACAGATTCTGACGTGGTTAAAATGGGACCAACTTGGGAATACACCATTACGAATAAAAAAACAATTTTGGAAATCAGTCCACAATTGGCGGAGAAATCGGCGAACATACATAAAAAAAAAACATACATACATCGAAACATATAACCTCCTCCTTTTTTGGGAAGTCGGTTGAAAAAGGAAAAATATGTTGCCCAAATAATGAATAGTTACTACAGAATGGTAGAAAACGAGAATAAAGCAAGCGAATGCGATATATCGTAATTCAAATGAAATAGGCAAATTTGCGTATAGTTGGATAAGTTGCAGCAGTTTACGGTATGCCAGTAGTTTGTAGCTTGAAGATTTACCATATTTTTTATAATAATGCCTTATTGACGTGAAAAAGGTGCCTGTGAATGTCTAGCACAAAAATGTACACAAAGGGCCCACGTAGGAACAGATCGTAAATCTCTTGAACCCACGTAAACGTAAGTATGGATCGTGGAGCTGATGAAATGTGGACAACATCAAAAACAACTAAACTAAGTATAATATACTACAGAGAAAAAGCATCCTCACTCTCTTTTCGTAAATCCTTATCCCTGGTCTTTTTCAACCACTTTATGTCAAATGCCTTAAGGTCCCATCCCCTGAGCCCATCAGCTGGTACCTGCCTAATCGATGTATATCTATTTTATGTATGCCTATTTTATAAGTTTAGTAAAATAAATACTTGCCATCCAACTTGGGGAATAGTTTTAAGAGGAATCGCTTCTTCTTAATACTACCGACCGTGGTTAACACTCGCATATTATGACCCAGGGCCACGTTGATGGCGGCTTGACCCAGGCCTCCCGCGCCGCAGTGCACGAAGATTTCATTTTGAGTTCTTATATTGCTTAGACCTCCTCTGATTTTCTGAAGAAGAGTAGGTACATATTTTTGACATTTTAGGTCCAAAAAAGACCATTAAAATAAGTAAATAAACCGATAACACTCAACAGCCATATCATAGTAATGGGCCATAACGTATCGTGGTGGATCCGATGGACACAAACATAGAAACGAGCTAAACACCCAAAAACATTCAAAATATTGATCGGAGCCGCGGAAAAGCCAGTGGGTAAATTAATGTGACTTACCAAAGAATAGATGATTTGGGCGTAAGCCAGTGGTACTGTAGCAGCGTCCTCAAGGGTCCAGTGTTCAGGAACCGGCCACAGCAGTTCCGGGATCGCCAAAACGCGTGAACAGGCTGCTCCCGAGGGAATCAGGCCCATTACGCGTTCTCCACTGAGAATTTTATTTAGTTGAATACAATAATATCGATACTATTGTAATAAAACTGAAGACTTTGATTGTTTGATTGAACACGCTAATCGCTTGAACCACTGGTCCGATTTGCAAAATTCGGTTAATGATAGCCATTTTGATAGAGAAGGCTATAGACTATCCAGAACTTCAACGGGAATAAAACCGCAGGACACAGCTAGTAAAAATATAATTTATTACCTATCAGTGACTCCGCCAAACTCCATTGCATAAGATATTATGTCACCATCATGTTTGGACACCCCCATCGCTTGCTTTGCATCATGGCGGTTAAGACTGCAGTAGTGAACCTGTAATTGGTACAGTTTAATAATAATAATAATCTCTCTCTCTTTAGTCGTATTTCCTCATGACTGAGGGTCGTGGTCATTATATGGATTGAAACACACACAACGACTCTCTTGGCAATGTTAATGGAGTGGTTTGCCATTGCCTTCTCCATTTCACACACTAGCTGATAATCATCAACCAGAGTGCAGGTTTCCTCACGATGTTTTCCTTCTCCGGAAGCAAGTAGTGGTCGATGAAAACTAACATAGGTACACAAACAAACATTTGGTATACAAACTCATGTAGTACGGGTAGGATTCAAACCTGGGAACTTTGCATAATAATAATAATAATCTATATAAAAATAATTATGTTGTATTCATTAGCAGTTTGTTGTGATAAAGGGCACTGGATTTTAAATATTAATGTAAACAAAAGCAATGGAAGGTCAAAGAAAAGATGGATGGAATGTAGGTCATTGTAGGTATCTGGCATAACAATAAATAAACTAAGCGACAGTAGACAGTAACAGAGCAGATAATATTAAGCAAAATGAAAAAGACTGGCCAGCTGTGTCACATAATAAGAATAAGAAGAAGAAACGTCATATAAAAATAGTGAAACGAACAAAGTAAATGAAGTAAAAAGTGCAGACGACATCGGATCATGCAAAATAGAAAAAACTGATTGCTAACATTACGCAAAATGGGATAAGGAGAAGAATCGTAATGTAACAGTGTTCATACAAACCGTGACAGGAATACCAGGACCACTTAAGACAGGTTGTTCCACCCACTTCAAGTTCATGTTTCCTAAACGGGTACTTTGGAGTTTTACCACTCTGTCTGTAGACAGTTCTTCAGTACAAGGAAGGTAAAACTCACCTCCCCATACACCCTGACGAAAGAAGGAAATATAAATGTCAGTGACGATTTCTAATTTACAGGATTTTTTATGGTTTATATATCTACTTATAAAAGATCTAGATCAGGTCTGTTACCATAAAAAACCAGTGGTATGGTAACTATAAGCCCTAGTGGAAAAAATACCTTTTTTTACGTGTGTAAAGACCCTCGTCTCATCCAGCGGAAAAAAAACAACTAAACTATTGTACCTATTCAGCAGGCGTTTATACTTACTTACTAATCATCTCCAAAAGTTCTATTATATGAACTAAAGGTGTGGGCGACAAAGAAAAGGTGGCAGTTCTGGTTCCGACGCCCCCAAGCTTGGGTCCCGATGCAAGGCTTCGTCTAGCCCTCCGGTAGCTATGCTACCGAATACAAACATATAGAGTAAAAATAAAAGTTTCTTCAAAAAGAACTTACTTTATTGAGAATATTAAACGCCAAATCTAAATTTGGCAGTTGCATTAAACTTGCAGCGTCATCGCTCATGGCGATCAGATAAACTTGATTCCTATCATTATCCTTGCGCCATGCTGCTACAAGATCTTTTAGCCCAGGGATTTGAGGATATGATGTCAGAATTACTAAGGTATGACCTGAGTGGAGATTAGCTCTTGAAGATGACAGTAGAGAAAGATCTGAATGATTCCGAACAGTGATTGTTGTTATTCCGGTTTGCGGAACCATAGGGCGCCACCTTACAAGCTGAGATCTAGTATCCTTGTGGTTTGAACTGGCGACCACTCGATATAGATTTGATGGTCGCATTTTGGAAATACTGTTATTATCTTCAATATTTATGATAAATGTATTTTGTTTAAGGGTTTCATGGAGTAATCCAGGCAGCTGAAAAATACCACGTTAATTAAAAAATCGAATTTGAATACATATCTAATTTTTAAATGATGTTATATTTCAAAGTCACTTACCGTTTCGTCAATTGACAAATTTTTAACTAGTATCACATCAATCAAACCGCAGGATTTGATCGCATCCATATTAGCGTCTATAAATTGTAATTTAGAATTGGTGGCGCCTTTTAGTAATTGTTTAATTTTCTTTGACAATTCAATATCAGTTACCTTAACTGTGTCAACAATATTCAAACATTTTTTATTAACATTTTCCAAAATAATTTGAAGATAAACTTGGAAAGTTTCTGTTACCTGAAATAATTCAATTTTTTTTATTATGAATTAAACTGCTTTTTTATGAATATAATAATACTTATGAATGAATGTTTTTTATTATCGAAACATACTTCACTTTCTCCACGATGTCGGGGGACAAATTTTAAAGTTTTCAATGCAATTTCTTTTGTCAATAACGGTGCATCCCGAAACATAACACCTTCCATCATTATTCCGCCACAGCTGAAACATTCATGATTATTTTGATAGTCACATTTTGTATTTACTTCAAATGGAACGAAAGATGTGTAAAGTCCATTTATTCATAATAGTCCTATTAGTATATAAACAATCTTACAATCTTTTTATGATTTTACAACAATATAAATTAAAATAGACTTTTAGGAAATTACTTTCGTGGTTAATAAATGTTTTACTTTAGAATGTTTAGGTTTGAACTAATATTTGATTTATTTTCAGCAAAATTCAATAAAAAGTACTGTGAAGATTGTTTACATATTAGGACAATTATGAATAAATGGACATTAAGCAATCAAGGCAAAAGGATCATTGTTTGATTGAAATAAGGCAAAATGATTTAGTCACCGATAGGTTACATTTAACTTCAGACGAAATCATTCCTACATTTTTTATTTTATTTAGATGTTCAACAATAAGGGATTTGTCGTAAAAGAAGATATCGTTCTTACCATAGCAAATCATGATCTCGGAAAAAATCAGCTTCTAACACAGTCAGTTTGTCTACATGAAGTAAGTTTTTGAAATGCTCCTTCACATCTATACTCATACATCTTATTACTTCGGGTTCAGATACTCCTTCATAATCATGATTTAAAATGTGAAATTGTAGCAAGCCGTCAATAAATGTGGTCCAGTTGTTATTCCACAACATACGCGCTTTTCCACAATTCTCACTCATGTCGCAGATACTTTGGAGGTCACCGCTAAAATTGAAATAAGTAATAAAGTTATCTACTACAGAAATCTGAAAAATCCACTTCACATAAGCTGTATAGGACTGTGAAGTTCCATGACTCACTCATATCTTTCTGTTAGAATTCTATTAGATTACTTATTGTTGTATAAAGTATATTTATTATTTTAGTGAGCATAGGCGATACTATTTCTATAATTTTCTTCTCTCTTTGATTTCTGTTAAGTTAGGTACATGTTCTTTTCTACTGGATGCTGATATAATTGAGATACATTTATCCGTTCTATGAGAGACTGTCGAAACATGTACTATTGGAATATTTATCGTCTAAATTTAAAGAGGAGAATATGATACCTACCTGTATGAATAGTCCCTCTTTTTAAGTCGCTGGTAAATCTCATTAGATTGCAAAATTTTCCCTTTGTACTCCGGTATTTGCTGAACCATATTTTTCTTTACTGACACTATCTTTCCTACTATGTACCCCGTTGCAACTAAAGAATCTCCATCTAGAACCTATAAATCAAAGAACATTGATGAAAAATGTATAAAATTCTTTTGTGCTTTACTCTATTTTAACTTTAATTTTATCTTCAATTTTATCGTAAATGCATTTATTATCAATATATCTTTTGTCGGCTTATGCAAAATTTTTCAATGATTACATGATGAAGCCTTGTCCAGAAGGCTTCTTGCGACTGAGTGATTTTTGATTTGCGGTGTCATCTTGTCTCAACTTACTTCAAACATTCCCGTTCCTCTATGCAAGCTGACTTGGAGCCTCAATAATCTCCGGTCGTGGAGTATCGGCTGGGCATACAGACGCACATCGTTGAACTGAACAGACAGGTGCTTCTTTTTCTGCATCGTTGACATGGCCAGGGTATCCCATACTGCGACTAGGGTCGCCGCATACGGGTACAAGGTCTTGCCTGTTAATGTTATGTGAATGGTTACGCAAAACGGGACCTAAAAGTCCTCACGGTCAGAGATCTTCAGGTCCCTTTTTGTGTAACTACTCACATATGATGATGTTTTTCTTGAAAATTTGTCATTACTCAAAATTAGTTTACTTAACTGAATCGAAACTTTTACCTCTTATGACGTTTCCACGTAGAAAACTGTAATCGTCATCGTGAATGGAGATTGAAAACATACAAGATGCAACTTTGTTCCTATGTGGTGACTGGTATGAGGAAATTGACCTTGAACAATAATGTTAAATGAGTTTAAGGTAACGTTTTGTAAGGGTTATTAATTTGTGTGTTGTGAGATCCTGTATTCTATAATATCTCTTAAAATTCCAATTAAAATTCCATTCCATATTTAGATAAGTGTCAGTCAATCACCTTATTAAACCTACGCAACTGCGTTCTTTTATTCCACCATATATTCTAAACGCCTTGACTTTTATAGACGTGTGAGATATCATTGGATTCCTTACGTTATCGCAAATAACTCTTACTGACTATGAAGTTCAGAACGGCAGTAGTGCTTTTCAATTGCTAATTATAGTTAAATAGGTATAAGGACAATCTATCTTTAACATCTTGTGTTACCCTATTTATGCAAATAAATGATTTGATTTGATTTGAATTTTTGGTATTTTTTCTTCTCGCTTCATCGTAGACCTCATCTCTGTCCTCGGGCAAGATTGTGGTCAAGAGCAAACCCATCTTTAATAAAAAAAAAATTGCTTTTCCTTACCATTTTTCACTATGCATCCAATGTACTAAGTTAGACAGGAACGGAGTGCCTGTAGAGACAGGAAACTCAACTTTAGGGTACAGAGCGCTCACTTTTGGTAAGTACCCTGTGACGTACAACCTGTAAATGAAGAGAGGTATGTGATTTTCAATTAGTTTCATTTTTTTATTATCACCCGCCTACCTACCTACCCAAGTACTTCTCACTCTACGTTACTTCTAATTCGTATAAGTAACAAAATAAAAACCATATGGAAAACCGATTTCTGTCTACTGATACCATTTTTGCACTGATTCCGGGTAGCCAGTGGCGTAAATACCATGGTCGCCACCACAATAGCTATCATTCAGCTGCGATCAATAGGGATCATTCAGATCGTCTCCGGAGTGATCGCTTCTGGGTCGTCGTATATTGGGGCAAGGAATATCAAATCTAATCTTTACAAACTTTAAAAACTAATACATACTTCCCAATAGCGTCCAAGACATTGAGCACGTTGTCCGGATGGTCTCGTCTGGTCATCGCGATGTGAGTGCAGGCGTCGGGCAGCGACCGCTTCAGGATCGCTTGCAGCAGCCCGTGCGGGGCGATCTCTACCATGACTCCGTTGTTTGGTAGCAGCTGGGAGGTTTCCTCGAATAATACTGGACTCTGTGAAAGGATTTCGTTTTTGGTGCAAGCTTTATAAAGCTTGTACCAAAAATTCTTCTTTCTTCTTCTTGGAAATATCTTGATTTTTGGAAATCTCAAAGACAATTTTTTATCATCATCATACTATAATTTACTTATCATGTTCAGCCTACATTAATCCACTGCTGGGTATAGGCCTCCCTTTTTTCGCGCCATTTCTTACGATCCTGTGCCAGTCTTATCCATCGCTTTCCCGCTACCCAAACAATGTCATCTGACCAGCGGGATGGTGGTTTACCTACTGGTCGCTGTCCCTGTCTCGGCCACCACTCCGACACTGCTTTGGTCCACTGACTGTCTTTATTTATCGATTGACTTAATGGAGATGAAGCGGTGCAACAAACTAACAAAATCCACTGCAGCATTTTCTCCTATCTAGGAACAGAGTCCTTGTAAAAACAAAGCTCATTTGGTTCCTTTTTCTGACTCAATCTGCAGATCAGCTAAAATATCATAAGAATCTTCAATCAATCTGTGGAAACTATCTGATCAATCGAAAATGTAATTTGACTTGCCATGCAATTATCAGATGATAATCAAACATGACAAGTTTTACTACCAGGTCTGTCTATTTGTGTAATCTTAAAAGGACATCTTAAACCGTACCAGCAGATTATTGGTATGGTATTCTGCGGACGACAACTTGGCTGAAGGCAGGTTCCATTTGTCCACCGGCACAGAAGACGATAGCCATCGTTCACTACGAGGCTTCGGGAATTTGATTACGTCAGACAAATATTTCTTGAGTGCTGGACCTACAATTAATAAATATATAGCAGTCAGTAGAAGTTTTAGTAGACACTGACTGACTACACGTTATACTTATATTTTAATTTTTGGGGTGAATTGGTGATAAAATTTGGACTCACATTTTCATAGTAAGTCAATCCAAGTGTTGCAAGTGTTGCATTTAAAAAGTTAGATTTCTCTTTTCAAATCGATGTAGTTGACTGAATTTGCTCTCATGATATCTGATGATAAGTGGATCCTTACCAGCTTCCGCAATATAACGCGAATGATACGCTATGTTTGAACACGGCACTTCCTTAGCGAAAATTTTGTCGGCGGTCAGTTTTTCGACAAATGCCTTCATGACATCCTGAGGCCCTGATATGGTGCAGGAGTCGGGACCGTTGTGACAGGCCACCTCGATCTCGGGTGGGCACATGTCTTTGATCTGAAATCATACACGATACATGCTGTCTTTCTTTTGGTGTAGAAATGTTAAAGGGATAATAATAAAGGAATTACTTTTAGATTTGTCATGCTGTCAAAAGAGATCTGACTCATCTTAATGACTATCATCGAGTGATAGCTACTAAGGCAGTAGCAACGGATCAACCTGCCCAACCAACCAAAAATGCATGAGGGAGCTGGTTTTATAAACGTATTAACAGATCTAAGATGTCTTAACGAAAATTTAAACCTTGACTAAATGATGGTTTATATTGTAAGGAATATTATTAAGTAGGAGCAAATACCTTCTGATAGCCAATACCAACAGCAGCCATAGAACCCTTGATGAACGGTGTCTGCAAGGAGACCAACCCTCGGCTGTAAGCAGACAGGATCATCTCCTCTGCCGTGAAGCATCCATCAGCATATGCACAACCCAGTTCTCCTACGCTGTGACCTGAAATAAGTTTATTACTTCGACGATATCTCCGATTTTTCTTTTTAAGGGAACTCTTCATTCTCTATTTATAGTACAGAAAATTTCAAGTTAATATTAGTATAAATAGATACCTACTAATGAAAAAAAAATATAAACGTTAAATGAGCCGTGAAAATACATTTTTGAAGATAAAATACATTTAATTACCTATTATGAAGTCAGGCACAATCCCGACAGCCTTCAGGACGTCAGTAAGACCAATCTGTACGGCAGCAATACCGACGAACGAATGGAGAATGTTATTAAAGATGTTCTTCTCAGTGGTCGTTATTATGTGGACGATGTCGATACCTTTGGGTCGCAATGCTCGATCGCAGCTGAAATGATTGGTTTCTTAATTTTCAAAAAAGAAAAAGAAGCTTCAACTTTAACCAAAGAATTTTTATACTGCATACCTAGGATATGTCAGAAAAAAATATAGATGGATTGCTGAAACTGATGGAGGAAAAAGGTAAAAAATATGGACCAACACCAACACCAACCACGCTCTGCTACCATCCCCCCGTCCCGGTCTGAGAAGCAGACCGCTAGCTTACTCTACGGGAAGGCGGGCGAGAGAGGTCACACCTCTCCTTAAAATCGAACCGTCGACCAACACCTCAGCCACACGCGGAGTGCCATCTCCGCCAAGAATCAAACGTAATATGCGAGCTCGTCGCCAAAGCAATGAGGGCAAATTTGCCTCTTTTAACAATACTAAATCACCCTCCCTGGGAGGCTCAGTCCTGTCTGTCCACTTCACTCTTTGCTGCAGCAAATGCAAATACTCAAGCGACCAGCGACGCCAAAAGTCCTGGCTCATTTGCTGCAACATTTGAAAACGCGACAACCGATATACGCGTTCATCCTTCCACGGGTATTCGGGCAGGGCATTCAACGGCCCTCCCACCAAAAAATGACCAGGGGTGAGAGCTTCCAAGTCATTTGGATCTGGAGATAGCGGACAGAGAGGACGAGAGTTGAGGACCGCCTCAACTTTACAAAACACTGTGGCCAGCTCTTCAAAAGTTAGAGCCGTTTCTCCGATAATGCGGCGGAGGTGGGTCTTTGCGGATTTCACAGCCGCTTCAAAAATCCCTCCCCAATGGGGGCAACTTGGGACTAAACTTCCAGGTTATTCCCCTTTGGGCAGCAATTTGACTTAAACTAGTACAATTTTTATCAATAAACACAGAAACATCCTTAAGATAATTTACAGTTCCTTTATAGTTTGTGCCATTGTCAGACCTAATAAGGGAAGGTAGACCTCGACGCGAAACAAAGCGATCCAACGCGGCGACGAAGGCCTCCGTAGTCAGAGCCGATACCACCTCCAAATGGACAGCCTTGGTGGCCAAACAAACAAATACACACAAATAGCCCTTCACAATACGGGCATTACGAAAGGGAGAAGCCTTGATCGAAAAGGGACCGGCAAAATCGGTTCCAACGCCGTCAAACGGTCTCGAAGGTCGGATTCGATCAGCGGGCAAATCACCCATCTGTGGTTGCATCGTGGATGCCTTCAACCTATAGCATGCAATACATCGAAACAGGACACTACGGATTGCTCTTCGGGCAGACAAAATCCAAAACTCGCGTTGCAAAATAGCCAACAAAGCATTGCACCCAGCATGGGCGTTACGAATGTGTCGATCAGACACCAAAAGCTGCACCAAGGGTCCGCCCTTGGGCAACAACAGAGGATGGCGAGTCTCATATGGAAGATCCGCCTTCCGGAGCCTGCCTCCAACCCGAAGAAGCCCATCCGAGTCGATGTACGGGTTCAAACGAGCGACCGCGCCCTTCAACTTAGCGCGTCCGTCGCGCAAAATACGAAGCTCTGACTCAAACCGTCCGGTCTGCACGACACGGACCCAATGCAACAATGCGCTCCGGCGCTCTTCTGCACCTGCAATCGGCTCCAACCGCTTTGCCTGTGGGTTTCTACAATTATGTATGAAACGCTTAATCCAACTGGTAACACCCAGAGGCTTATCCAAGCTACTATACCGAGCAAGTAGCCAATCCGGCTCCGACGTCGTCTCAGCGACTACAGCATGTACACGGAGCCCGGTCAAACTCAAAGAAGTAACATCTGTCTGACAGACAGACCAAGATGTTTCTGATCCCATCAGCCACTCTGGACCCCACCAGAGCGGGTGTGACACCAATTCTGGTGCCGTACAACCTCGGGAAGCACAGTCCGCTGGGTTAAGCTCTCCCGGCACATGTCTCCATGTTATATCAATTCCGATATTCTGGATTTGGGAAACCCGATTTCCCACAAAAACCTCCAAGGTATGTGGGGCCGCGCGCAACCATGCAAGCGCGACCTGGCTATCCGACCAGGCGAAGATGTCTCGTATCTCGACCGTGGCCGCCAGCTCACTGGCAACGTGATGCAACAATTTAGAGAGAAGGTGAGCTCCACTCAACTCAAGCTTGGGGATAGTCAGCCTAGTCCTGATGGGGGCGACCTTGCTCTTCCCTAACAAAAGCGAGACATTGACCCGGCCATCGGCGTCAACTGTCCGCATATAGACTGACGCGGCATAGCCTCGCTCCGACGCGTCACAAAAGCCATGCAGGCTGGCTCGATATTTCCCGGGTGGCAATATTCGACGAGGCAAGGCAATCCGATTGACTTCCTTAATCGATGAAAACAACTCGAGCCAATCATCCAATGGAGAGCCAAACAGCGGCTCGTCCCACGAGACGCCCAAAGTCCAAAGTCTCTGAAGAAGACACTTCGCAGAGAATATCACTGGACTGATCCAACCGCTTGGATCAAACATACGAGCTATTACGGACAACACCGTTCTCTTAGTCCAGACTTTTGGTATTTCCAAGTCCACTTGGAATGTGAAAATATCGGTTAGCGGCTGGTACTGCATGCCCAGCACCGCTATCCTGTTGGGATCATCCACATCCTCAAACAGGTGAGGGTTCTGTTGGTGATCCTCCGGGATCCCTTCTAGAACTTTAGGCTCATTAGACAACCACTTACGTAGCTCGTAGCCACCTGTCTTCAATATTTCAATCAATTCATCCCGCAGTAGGAGGGCCTCCTCAATACTTTGGGCTCCGGTGCACACGTCATCAACATACAAGTCACGTGACAGCACGGAAGCCCCACGGGGAAAGCGGATCCGTTCCCGCTCTGCCAATTCAAGCAATGATCTGATGGCGATATAGGGACTAGATTTCAAACCATAGGTGTTTGTATTGAGTTCATACACCGTCACAGGATCCTCAGGGCGCTCACGCCAGAGTATCAACTGGAATCGCCTGTCCTCAGGATGTATGACTGTCTGGCGGAACATCATCCGGATGTCCGCGCCAAAAACCACTTGATGTCTTCTAAAGTTCAAGATGATGTCAATTATGTCCCTATGCAATTTGGGACCTGAATGCAAACATAGATTCAACGAAACTCCGTTCGAAGTGGGTGCGGACCCATCAAAGACAGTCCGCAACTTGCCCGTTGAGGCCTTCACCACCGCGTGGTGGGGCCAAAAATAATGCTCAGTTGAGCTCCAATCAACTCGAGCCGGAGACATGTGACCCAAATCCTCGTACTCGCGCATAAATTCAATATATTTATCGCGAAGTACGTGGTCACGCTGCATACGTCGCTCCATGGACAGCAGTCGTTTCTCCGCAAGCGCCCTACTTTGCCCTAGGCTAGGACGAGAGGCAACAAAAGGTAACCTAGTTACAAACCGACCGGAGGGCAACCTCTCCGTGGTCGATCGAAAAAGGGCTTCGCACTCAGCGTGTTCCGGATCCATCCTGGAACTCATAGGTGGCTCCTCCACCTCCCAAAACCTTTGCATGGTCTTGGCCAAGGACGCTGATGCGACGACCGGTGGCTCCTCCACGGTGCTATTATCAAACACAGGGCCCATCAGGGCGAAACCAAAAATCGTAGACACTGCCATCAGTGAAGACGAACCCAGAGCCTTCTGTGTACCCAACAAAATCCAACCCAATACGTCCGAGCCCAGGAGCAAGTCCACTGGGCCGGGATGAAAGACAAAGGGGTCGGCCAAATCCAGACCCGAAACCAAAGACAACACACCCGGCGGTATGTCTGTCGAGGGGTGCCAACCCGCAATGGTATCCATTACCATAGCCGAAGTCGTGATCCTCATTGTGGAGGACTTCAGCGAAGAAAAGGTGACAAGTGTCTGGCCCGTCAGACACTTCACTTGTATGCCACCAACTCCAAGAAGTGGCACAGGCGAGTCTTCCACGACTAAACCTAACTGGTGTGCCACTCGAGTGGTAACCAAACTGCTTTGAGCCCCTGAGTCCAACAGAGCTCTCAAATTAATGGCTTCCCCCTACGACCCCATACGCGGACCACCGCGGTAGGGAGCAGAACCGTCCGCGGCTCTGTCCCAGCAAGGGAGCAAGCTAGTTACGGGCTCCCCACTCTCTCCAAACCAGGGGCGCGCCACTGACCCGGATAATATGGCGGGCGAGTGCACATCCCCATCTGAGGGGGGCATAACCCGCGGCCCGGCCATACATATGGTACGGCGGGTGGTACTCCAGCCGTGGGTACTCGTGCAGCGGCGGAGAAAACCGCTGCGGCTGCATGTGTTGGGTATTGGTAACCCGCGTGGAGGGGGGTGTCCCCACTCTCACGTCCGATCTAGGGCCGCCGCCCATGGGGGCCCCATCCGGGGCCTGGCCAGCCACATACTGGCCATGACCTTGGGGCGCGTGGTCCCGGTCCGCCAAGACCCGCGCCGGTACGCGACCCCCCTCCCGAGGGGGGGTGCGACGAGCGAAGCCGCGTCCTCCGTCCGATGGTGGAGGGCTTCGCGCAGGAGCGCCCCCGCCCATAGGGGACCCCTGCCTCAACAACCGGGGGCCATCCCCGTTCCGGTTCATGCAGAGCATCACGTGGTGCAGCCCACGGCATGCACTGCATGGTATGGCCCTGGGACAGTCACGTGCATAGTGACTGCCCAAACAGTAAAAGCATAGTTCATGCCGCCTTGCCATGCGGCGCCGATCTTGTACTGGCAGTCTCTGCCAGTCCCTGCATTGCAGCAGGCTGTGGCCCATCCGGCCACATTGCAGGCAGTCCGCGTCCCCCGCGACTGCTGCCGTGTGTGCAACCCGCACACCAGCTCCACGCGGTGGCGGTTGCCGTCCCTGTGGGGGCTTCCCTCGCCATGAGGGTTCCAAGGGCCTACGTTCAGGCGCTCTGGATGGCGCTGAGTCCGTCATGGTATTCTCAGCAGCCCGTGCCTCAAACTCCAAAAACTTCACCAAGTCAGTGAATGTTGGTAGGGTGGTGCTATCCCGTTCCGCATTCTCGCGCTCAAATCGCGAGCGGATGTCATTGGGTAATTTGCCCAATACAATGTGCACCAGCAAAAAGGACCATTGGTCCACCGGCAGCCCCAGTGTGCGGAGCGCGTTACAGGCCACTGTAACGGGCGTGAGCAACTGCAGGCGCAACTGTGCCCTGTTGGCCACCTTGGGCAGGGCCATCAACTGTGCGGCGTGCGCATCCGCTAACAAACGTAAGTTTTGATAGCGGGAGTTCAATAACTCCCAAGCCGTGTCGTACTGGTCGTCCTCCACCCGGAGGTGCTGGATGAGCGACCGCGCTTCATCCTCAAGAGTGGAGAGGAGGTAGGCCATCTTCTGGGCCTTCGACAAATCCTGTCGTGCTACGACCAGGGACTCAAACATATTTTTATATGCTACCCACTCCTCCATCCTACCCCCAAAGTGGGACAGCTGAAGGGTGGGGAGCCGACCAGTAACCGCTGGTCCTTCCTGTCTAACAGGTGTGCGAGGGGCTGGTCCGCCAGCCTGTCTCGCCCTTATTGCGGTCACCGCCTCCGCGATATCATCGTGCAGACTCAGGATCTGGTCCATGTCCGCCATGTGACCTGCGTAGGCCTCCGGGGTAAGATCGGCTTCGGTAAGCGCCGCCATGGCCGCTTCCGCGCTAATCAATCGTGAGTGGAGGTGATCCGCTCTTAGCAGTATGGCGCCCTCCCTGTCCTTCCGGGACAGGAGTCCTCCGGCCGTCACAAACCATCTCAATTCGTTGGCGAGTGTCGCCCTAGCATTGGAGGCCTTCGCCATCGCGTCAAGTCACAAACAAAAAATAACAAAAGGTAAATAAAAAACAACAAAATCAAGCAACTACACGAAGAACCGCGGTAGGTATGAGAATGGCACAAACCCGGAACGCACGGTACAAACCGCAAACAAATACAAAAAAGGTTACAAATATTCTTATACAAACAAACTAAGAAAAATCTAATAATTTTTACAAACAATTAATTATTTTTTTACAAACGAACAAATAGAGGGTAGATAAACTACGCTCTGCTACCAGAAAATGTGGCAGAGAGAATCCGGACAAACGAAGCGGCGGGAAGAATTCTGTACCGGAACTTCACCGGGAAAAAACCACCGGTAAAAATAAGTACCGGGAAAAAATCTCCACGCGGCACCACGTTTGCCCGACTAAAACCTAACTAACTTAACGCAGTCTGCTACCACCGTAGCTTATGAAGGGAGCTACAGGGCCCTATATGATAACCTAACCTATAAATTAACTACAATTGAACACTTACCAAATTAAATCTTCTTTCTCTTCGGATCCAAACTTGAGTGTCTTCGGGAAGGGGGAATTCCTAATCACCCTACCTAACCCTTGAGATCTCAATTCCCCAGGACAAATAAATAGATTTCTTCCCGTAGTTTCACTCGGGAACAGCCAGATGTGAACAGCCAGCCACGTTTCACCTCTCACAAGAAAAAGTCACAATAACAGAGTTTTTCACAAACACAAATTCAATAGTTATTTAACAAACAGGAAATTCACAATTATCACTCAAACTAAACAACAAGCAAAAGACGCGAGACCGCTCCGCGTATTAAAATCAAACCGATATCGCCCGGGACAATGCAATGGCGGACCACACGCGACGCCATCCACGCTAGCAATGTGAGAACCCCAAAACGCCTGGCGGCGATAACAGGAAACGCCTGCGTTTAGTTTTACCCAATATATTACAAACAATCATGTCTAAAGAATTGTATTGTGTAAGTACGTTGCTATGAAATTTGAATGTCCCCGTTGCTGGGGCACTGCACTTCCTTATACATGGATAAGGATGATGGGCCGTGATCTACCATGCGGGCCAAGGAATACTGCCACGACCAACGGCTTAGCTTGCGTTTTCCGAGGCACAGAAATTATCAAATGTCTAAAACTTGAAATTACCGTTCAATGGCTTCCGAGAAGATAGGTATCCTCATGAGCTGCGCGCCCATGCCGGCCCACTGGGACCCCATGCCGCTGTACACGAACACCAGGGGGCGCTTCGCATCGTCGTAATAGTCCACCTTCTCGGACAGACTGACCGTTTCTTTATCTGCATTCGTATCTAGAAAGTAATATGGTTAGGTATGTTCAAACTATTATTCAACCTTAAGACAGAGACGAAAGGGAAAAAGATAAAAATCAAACATCTTCAAAGATACTCTTCAAGAAAAATCACTTTCAAGGCAAAAGCCTGGAGATAAGGAGTTAATCTAGCTCGAATACATACATACCTAGGATGGCGTATCCCCTGCCCAAATGACCAGATATGGCCTTGCTATGAATGTTGTGGAGGAGCGCCAGCTGCTCTGGGTCCACGGGCCTGGCCTTTAGCTGAAGCAGCATCTTCTCCACTGAGGAATCCGTCCTCGCTGACATCGTCACCAAGTGCGGAATGCTGGATTTGTAGCGGTTCAGATCCTGAGGTTGGTATAATTGGTTTGTTGTTGACATTGAAGCGTTAATTTGAATTATTGTTTTTTTCATGTAAAGCAGTGGACAGAAAAGGGCTGATGATTTTGATGATGAGCTCTGCAGTGAGAGTAGAATTTGTCACTCCGAAACACTAGCGAACTACTATTATAAAGTCAGCTCAGCTCAGTTCAGCATTCAACATAGATATATATATTTTTTATAGATTTTCAACAAATTTTCAAATCCATCCACAGGTAAATTTCTAGTGGATCAAAGATAAAAAAAAATTGGTTAGTTTGGTAGAACCTTAGGTTTATAGTTCCCGTGCAGTAGAACATGCGAGTTGACTCCCATGGTGGACATCCCGTTGATAGCTACGTAGGACCTTCTGAACTTCTGGTTATCACTGAGCACCTTCAGACGTCCGTCACGCATCGCTTCCACGTCTTGACGGGGTGTTTCAAAGTTCAAGTTACCTGCTAGCTCGCCTCTATGGTATCCTAGTAGCACCTGTGAATTCAGGCAATAAAAATCTGGTATTTTAGCTGTACCAGTATTTATTGACGTCGAAATTTCAAGCAACGAGGTTTTTACTTGAAGGTTTCTTTTATACCAGAAGGAAAGCATGTAAATAATATTATGAACGTTAAAAGTGTTGAGTTTTACCAAATGCAAAAAAAAAAATCAATTTAGTTACAATGCAAATAAATAATCTTATAAACCAACTTTTGTAATAGCCGTTACTCCACTTCCAGCTTCCGTGTAGCCCACATTAGACAACACACTGCCTATCAATAGGGGGTCCTTCTTGTCTCGTTTGAAAACTGCAGCTAAAGCTTCCAATTCGCTTTTGTCGGCATTTGGATCAGCTGGAAACATCGCAAGAGTTTCAAATATAATCACCATGCATGCCATTAAAAACTGATAAATAGTCTTGTACTTTAACTATTGTGTAAACATTTATATTCATATCTTTATATCTTTATTTGCTCAACACATATTCGTTGTACTTACCCTATAAATAAATTATTTGATTTGATAAAGTCTACATACCTGATCCAAATCCTTCAACATATTCCACAACAGAAGGTGGAATGCCGCATTCACCATATACCTTCTTAATGAAGTTAGCCATTTTTATAGGGTCACGATCAAAGCCGAATTTTGGACCGATCGCTCCCTCCTTTATGCCAAGAAACACATTTTTTACATAGACGACTTCTCCATAGATTCTAAAATTTAAATAATTAACGTTTAATTTAGTCAATATGGTAGACAAAGCCAAGAGTCGTGTGGCTCGAAGGCCAAACTTAGCTGAATAGTAGGCTTATTGGTGGAATGAAAATTCAGACATTGTACTAGCCCATCGCCTATGACAAGAATCCCTAGTATAAGACCCATATCCTTGATTGAGTTTAACAATATGCGCGAAAAGAGAAGCAGCGAAAGAATGCATATTATGCAAGTCACACATAAACATAATTGCATAAATTAGATCTAATAAATGAAAGAATCATTTTAAACCACTTACCTTAAAGCATCCTGAGCTTTTTGAAGAAACAAAACGCCAATTGCGTCAGATCTGGCAAACCCTTCAGCGTTTTTATCATAAGATTTAGTTTTACCATCATTAGACAATTTTGTGATCCTGAAATGGAGACGGTAAGTTATTTTATAAATTAACAGTTATGCTATGAGATAGATAACAGATTATTATTGACCCTCTATAATGAATCAAAGAGTAAAGACACAATATTAGGTAGCTATGTATGCCATGGTTTCATGACAACCCTGCCACGCATACTGAACTTCGATAATATATCGAAGACTGTGGTAGACACAAAATACATCCTGCAGCTAGAACTTCACATTCGTCTATTCTGATTGCACTGTAAGCTTCCTTTACATGGCGACCCTACCAGGCATACTGACCATCGATAATGTATCGAAGATTGCGGATAGAGACACAAACTACATCGTTCAGCTATAGCCACTTCATATTAGTCTATTTGATTGCGTGTAAGCTTCCACTTTGTAGTGGCGACCCTACCAGGCATACTGACCGTCGATAATGTATCGAAGACTGCGGATGAAGGCACAAACTACATCCTCCAGCTATAGCAGCTTCGCATTCTCCCCTCATGATAGCTTTGTATGCCTCCTCCACTGCTGCTGTAGAGCTGCAGCATGATTGGTCGATGGCGTGAGATGGACCTTTCGCATTCAGCCAGTACGAGACTCGATTCGCGAACATGGTTTTGCTGCATCTGGGTTGAAACAACAAAACAAGAATGGTTCACTAATGTTTCACCAAAAAACCTTTCACAAACCACCACGTTATAAACTATCACTTAAAAAACTATACCTTTTAAAAATATTTCATTTTACAAACTCGTTACTTTAAAAACGTTTCATTTTATAAACTTTTTTTTTATAAATATTTTACTCTACAAATGTATCGACTTATGTATCGACAACTTTTATTTTATAAACTTTTATTTCATTAAATAACTCTCTTGACGAAAACATCATTTTACAAACCTACTATAGGTAAATTATTAATCAAGGGCTGGCAGCTTATTTGGCTAAAAGCTAAGCAATGCCAATGGCAAAAATAATCTAAACCTAACGTTTTTTCCACCGTCAGTCTTTTCAGGTGATTATAAAAAAAACAACCTAAACCTAACTTCTTCTCCGCCCTCAATGTCTGTCCAGGTGGTCATAAAAAAATAACCTGAACCTAACTTCTTTTACGCCCTCAAAGTCTTTCCGAGTGGTCATAAAAAAAATTAATCTGAACCCAACTTATTTTCTGCCCTCATGTCTTTCCGGGTGGTCATAAAAAAAAATAACCTGAACTTGACTTTTTTCCGCGTTTAAAGTCTTTCCGGGTGGTCATAAAAAAAAATTACCTGAACCTAACTTCTTCTCCGCTCTCCAAGTCTTTCCCGGTGGTCATAAAAAAATTAACCCGAACCCAACTTATTTTCTGCCTTCAACTCTTTCCGGATGGTCATAAAAAAAATAACCTGAACCCAACTTATTTTCTGCCCTCAAGTCGTTCCGGATGGTCATAAAAAAATAACCTGAACCTAACTTACAGCTCAAATCGTTTGGAGACAAACTTTCTTTTTTTTATTAAAAAAATAAAAATAAATAAAATAATAATTAATAATAATTGTATGAGTTCATTCCAGTTACCGTTGAAACAGCCATGGTGTTTGGAAGCGAAGCATTTTATAAGCGAGATAGGACGGCGTTTAAGGTGCCGTGGATATGACTACCACTCCGGATGGTACCTGGTTCAAAGGATAGATAGCTATTCAGAGGGGAAACGCGGCAAGCGTTATGGGTACCTTTGAGCCGGATACAGTCCGGGGTGGCATTTTTGACTGATTTATTTTTCGATTGTATTATTTTTAGATTATTTTAGTAGATAGATCATAAATCTGAAATTGATTTAAAAAAATTATTTACTTCACAACAAATGGCCTTGGACTACATTACATAGGTATGTGATAAACATAAATTAAATTTAATACCATAAAGGACAGTATCGTTATGGAGATCTGGTGCCCGCGCTAGGTATCAAAGATCCTGTGTGACACAATAAAAGGTATTAGCATGTTGATATCATGTCACAATACGATTTGTGAGTTAATTTACAAATAAAAGACGAGTAATGACTTCTGTACCTAACCCTACGATGAAAAGCTTGGGATCAGTGAGTTAAAACTTGAAACTTTATATCTTCTAGTTTTGGTAAATAATATATATCAAAAGATGTATTTGCCATAAGATATTTTGTCTAACGTTGTTTTACCAATTAAAAATTTAGTTAAATAATTTATTTGTAAAATGATAATTTGAAAAAAAAACAATATTTGTGTAGTAATAAGTTTGTAAAATGATCCATTTTTAAAAGAATGAGTTTGTCAAAGCATATGTTTTTCAAATGTATAGTTTTACAAGCGTTGTTTATAAAATGATTGTTTTTTAAATAATAATTTGTAATATGAGGGTGTTCCGGGTAAACAGAGAGTCTTTCTTTGTCTATCTTGTTTATTTATTGCGTTTTACTATAATCAGTCAAGAAAATATGTTTTATTTAACTATATATGTTCTTTTTTTGACTATTAATGTAATATTAGTCTAATTTTAACTAGTCGTATAATTTTTAATTGCTTTTTTTATTTTGTTTTTCTTAAATCGCACTTTAGTTTAATCAGTAATGTGTTTTCGAAGTCTTGAGAAGGAATAGTCTGATTTAGCTTTTAGGTACATTCTTTACCAACTATCTATCTATATCTATTTCGACTGTTGGATAATGATTTTGCATTAAGTCCACCTATTGTGCCATACGTTGTATTTGTGCAATAAAGGTTAAATAAATAAATATATTTCAACTCACCCTGCGATGCCGAATCCTGATCTAGTTGATGAGACGTAAAAGCATGCTTTCTCGGTCTCCGAGAAGCAAGTTCCAATGTACACTCCAATCTTCTTGCCAGAAAGGTGTTCAGGACTCAGCCCTACAAAATTAAATAATCCCACTGATAAATGTGAAAGTTTGGATGAGTGTGTTACGGTGAGGATGTAAATGAGTATGTTTGTTACTCTCACACAAAATTTACAAGACGGATTTTGATTTTTGGTATACGTATAGAAATATACCAGGAAGGAATAGCATATAGGGTACTTTTTATCCCGAAATTTCTACCTGGCCCCTGTAGTACGTAGTACTTATATTAATTCTGTGCCTGTAGCAAGTTGCACTTAAACTACCGATCTGATTTGGAAAATTATCCCTGTGCCACACTAATGAGTATGACTATAAAGCAATCAAAAATCATAAAAATTCCCACGGGAGCGAAGCCGCATGGCAAGGCAAGTAGCTAATAAATTAATTAATTTATTAAAAAAAAAAATACATGCGTTTAAGTATATTTATGTCGCAGTCATTTGCTTACCTATACTATATTTATTTAGGTATTCTGTGACCTTAACCTTACCTTGTATACAATATATTTACGTTGCATCTAGGTCACAGAATAAGTAATAGTATTAATGACGTAAATAGATATCGTATTACCTACTTCATTAAATCGCTACATACCTTTTAGCTCTTTTCTAACACTTTTTTTAAAATAGAATATTAGGCAAACGAGCATGTGGGTTGCCTGATGGTAAGCAATCACCGCAGTCCATAGACACCAACGACCCTAAAAAGGTCACTGATGCGTTGCTGACTCTATAATAAAACTGTAACTGGGGCAACCACCAATTGGCTTACTACGTCTACGTGCCATACTCTATGTCTCTACACAGACTCTCTACTTTTTTTGCCACTTCCAATAATAGCACCTCGCAGCCACTATGTGGATTTTTAACGGCATTTATCTAAGAACAATTGGATTATCAAGATGATACCTTAATTATGGAATTTCACCCGGCAGTTCGAGAGACAAACATACAAGATACGAGTGAAAACATAAACCTTCCTTTGCAATTGGGTAAAATCTACCTGCATCGTAAATAGCTTTGAAGGACTCTTCCAAGGTCTTCCGTCCCATAGGGTCCATGCTTTGGCCAAGTTTCCGGTGCACCTTGAAGGTTACAAGAATTAGGTACCTACCTGCATCGTAAATAGCTTTGAAGGACTCTTCCAAAGTCTTCCGTCCCATAGGGTCCATGCTTTGGCCAAGTTTCCGGTGCACCTTGAAGAACTGGGAATCGAACCGCGTCAGGTCCGGGGCTACTCCTATGTGCTGGCCCGCTTCAGGGTGGTGGTACGTCCAGCGATCATGTTCACTGGACACTGGGTTCACCTGGGTTCAATAATATATTGAAAACCATGAATAGGTACTACTACCTACAAAGTGACGAAAAACGAGCTTTATCAGAATAGCAATGTTATATTGGAATGAAAAACTCATTGTGGTAAATCCAATGTAATTGTAGAGTTAAACCAAAGTTAAACTGAAGAACTTTTATTTATTTTCCAAAAAATACATTGTAGTAGCGTAGTAGTAGGTAGTAAGTAAGTATACAAATTGTCGAGTCTAACGAAAATCTTACTAATCCGGACAGGCCGGACACTGTTTATTTTGGCCGGACACGCAATCAAAAAGCCTACCTATATCTGGCTTTATCCGGACGCCTGGCAACCCTACTTATATAGGTTCCAGCACGTCATCGCCGCGGGGAAGGGCTCCCAGAAGGCTGGCAGCATTACCTCTGCACCGCTATAGCAATTCGCTGTGCAAAGTAGCTATCCACCTTCAGATCGCCAGTTACAACGCGGAGACATGCTGAAGAACCATCATATTTGATTTGTATTGTACCTACCTTGTTATACAGGATTTCTGCGAACTCCTCAACATTGTGAGCGTTGGGGAAGAGCCCCGACATGCCGGAGATGACCACGCGGTCCCTGGCCGCCTCATGCTGCACTGGTTCCTGCGGCACTGGCGTCATGGCTTCTTACTCTTATCTCCGAATCTGAAATTTCCGTACGGAAATAAACTGGCCCTTGATTCTACTAAATTACAAACGTAAGTATGTGCCAGAAAGTCCACTATTCAGCTAAGCGTGGCCTCCGAGTCTCACGACTCTTGGCTCTGTCTACCCCGTAATGGATAAAGACGTGATTCTTTGTATGTATGTAAATATGTGTATGTACTAAAGCAAAGAGATTTTATAGAGATCTTGATTAGTACCATTTCTTTGGCTTTTCAGACACAAATTTATGTTTGTAATGAGGGATTTTCCGAGACACAAATTAAAAACAAAAATAGTTCCAGATGACTTCATAAGGCGAGAGAAAAAGTTCCATACAAAAAACAAAAATTCACGGGATTGGCATTTTTTTAATAAAACTTAGTAAAAAAAACATTTAAAAAGTATCAATATTGTGATTTGTGGAACAGTCAAACTGGTAGGTAATTTTTTTTTCTGCCTCTGGTTGACAAGAAAAAGCGCACCATTATTACGACTCGGCTTTCATAAAACGCTATCTGTTGAGACTTTTTTATACTGATTTTTTTATTAATTTAGCTGTCAGAAAATCGCTCATTTGGCAGAATCGGCCTGACGTGTGCGGCCAGCAATGTTGTACACACATATTGCAAAAAATATATATTTTGATTTGAATAAATAGTTACCTTGGTACTTAAACGTGCGCCGGCCCAGGAACCCACAGCAGAAATCTTAGATAAAATACCTATTCGTCAGTATTATACTAGCTCTATGATAGAAATAGTGGGGTAATAGGTATTTCCGGCAATGATACCTATCCCTAGTTCATAGGTGCTTTCTATTAATATTATTATACTAATTAATTAACAAATGGGTAACCTCGGGTGAGTGAATAGAATTGAAATAACAACACAATGAATATATTAGGTACTCATAGTGTTGTATTGTTTTATCTTATTTTATTTGGAAAACAATATACAGTCTATATATCTATCTTATTATTAATCTATTTAGATTCTAAGGACCATTTACATGTTTTCGCATAAAGCAAAAATGCTTGTTTGTTAAGTATCTAGTATCTCTCTCTCTCTCTCTCAGCCGAAAGACGTCCACTGCTGGACAAAGGCCTCCCCCAAGGATTTCCATAACGACCGGTCCTGCGCTGCCCGCATCCATGCGCATCCCGCGACCTTCACCAGGTCGTCGGTCCACCGAGTGGGAGGCCTGCCAACACTACGTTTTCCGGTTCGTGGTCGCCACTCGAGAACTTTTCTGCCCCAACGTCTATCTGTTCTACGAGCTATGTGCCCCGCCCACTGCCACTTAAGTTTCGCGATTCTGCGGGCTATGTCGGTTACTTTAGTTCTCCTACGGATCTCCTCATTTCTGATTCGATCACGCAGAGAAACTCCGAGCATCTAAGTATCTAGTATACAAATAAAAAAAAATTAAAAGTAACAGAAAAATAAAGTTAAAAACTTTATACTAATTAACAACATATAAGTAATTATTTAAAATAGGTACTACAAAAAAAAGTCTAATTATTGACAGAGTGAGAATCATTATACCACGACCTAAAAATTCTATTCTTGAAACATCCAGGGGTTGAGTTGAACAGGTCTATCGTTGAAAATCTATTGTTGAAGATATAACCGTAGGTTTCATCTTAATACGCCGCCTATAGAACCTGAGATATTAAAAATCAAAGATATAGATCGTTTTTTTTATTGAGTCAATAGGTCCCACTGCGGGGCAATAGCCTCCTCCTTATCCAACTACCTAACTTCTATCGCTCTAGCTGCTGCCACCGCCTATCAAAGGCCTACAACTCGTCAGACCACCTCGTTTTCGGCATCAGTCGGGAACTCGGGACCCAAGATGTGACTATTTCTGTCCATCTTTACCCTGACTATAATTTTGCTGACTTCTTACCAACGTCTGATATTTGTGTGATAAAACGTAGTGTGGTATTTCTGACACGATCCGTCCTCTTTGTACCTAACTAGCTTTTGCCCGCGATTTCGCCCGCGTGAATTTCCCACGGGAACCGTGCCTTTTCCCGGGATGAAAGGTACTCTATGTCCTTCTCCGTACTTCCAGCTATGTGTATGCGAAATTTCAGGAAGATTGGTTCAGTAGATAAAGCGTGAAGAGGTAACAAATAAACAAACAAACAAACCAACAAATAAACTCACTTTCGCATTTATAATATTAGTTAAGATTAGGATATGCTACAATACGCTCCATCGCTCTTGGCAAACATGCAACTTCAGATTTTGTATTTTGGTCAGCGACCACCTTGTGCACCGTAGGCACAGAATTAATATAAGTACCCGTAGGTTAGGACGGGCAAGATACATAATGTCGATGAGCCGTTACATACCCGTTAATAATAGTAAATTGCGCGCACATGAAGCTGGCCCGCATTATAATAATTTATAAGGAAGGATTATAACAAACTCAAACAGAAAGTAGAAGTACTTATATTGTATTGTAGCAAGTTGACGAGAAAACGTAAAAAAAAAATGTGTGAACCTGGTGTGAAGATCTAACTTCAAAATATAGAATTTGATTTGATATTTTTCAATATTTACCATTAATTACTTCTGATAGATAGGCAAGTACCTATTTATTACTCAAATGTAAATTACCTACCTATTTTCTCTCTTAATAGACACTTGACAGTGATTAAGCAAAAAAAAACTTTTTTCCAAAAAAATGAACCGACTTCCATCATAAAACTTAAAATCATGAAATAACAATAAAGAAAAATGTATTGGCATGCTACCTACTGAATGAAGTAAAGTCGGTGCCAAGTGCAGGAGTAAGGGGTTTACCTAGGCATTTTATATATGTCACGATTCTAATGTAAATTTAGATTATTTAATTGTTTTCGGCACCGACTTCACCTCATTCAGTAGGTAGCATGCCAATACATTTTTCTTTATTGTTATTTCATGATTTTAAGTTTTATGATGGAAGTCGGTTCATTTTTTTGGAAAAAAGTTTTATTTTATCATTTTTAGTGCTTCTACGCTTATTTTCTTTAATAAAAACTTAAACTTTTCTTCTGGCCGAAAATAAAGAATTAAGAATTCGAAACTTTTTATGTCTGTTTGATTTGAAATGTCAGAACATGTCAAATTGTCTATTATTTTTGGCACATAAACAGACCGAGAGCCCACGACGACCAAACCCTCCTTATTTTAAAAATGCTGAATGTTTCTCTGTGTGGTATATACGGGTAAAAAATATTAGCGACTATAGGTATGAAGTTTGGATCTTAGTTGCTTATGCAGGTAATATGGCTAGCAAGGATGATTTTTATAGGTATAAAAAGCACCCTTGGGGCCTCCCAAAGTAACATAAAATTCAGATTTTGTAATAAAATAAATATAACTATAATTTAGTAAAGTTACAATGTCTGGCAGGGGTTTATATCTGCACCAATTGCCTGGTAATGGATGGCGTGATTTCTGATATTATTCGGAATAAAATCTTTAAAAAACTTTACTTTGTGGAAATTGAGCTACCACTCTATATGCTATTGCTACAAATTATGTGCCTCAGTAATCATGATCCAATTTTTATAGTCGCTAATCGCTATTTCTATGTCGGGGACATACACAGAAAAACTTGAGTTTTAAAAAAATAAGGAAGGGCATGCAGTCGCGGGCTTTTGCTCTATAATGCAATGTTGATTATATTTTGTTAGGTATCTTTTAAAATACCGAACAGATTCTGCCTTGGTTAAAATGGGACCAACTTGGAAATAGACTCTTTCGAATAAAAAAATAATTTTGGAAATCAGTCCACCATAGGCGGAGAAATCGGCGAACATACATAAAAAAAAAACATACATACATCGAAACATATAACCTCCTCCTGTCCCAGCTGCCTAGAAGAAGAGGAAACTAGCTTTTATCTAGTAGCGGTGTCCCGCATACAGTGCTGCGAGGAGATAAGTAGATAATGGGCTCAGACGCCCTATCTGAAAATGATCTGAGCGACATTACAACAGGGCAGTTATTAAAATTCTGCAAAGTAACAAGTAGATTCAGTGGGTGGCCACCAACGTGAGTTACCAGGTAACTCAAAACCCAATACAGGTCCCGGCATCAGTGGACTGATCAACCGTCTGGTGCTTGCGCTTGCTTGCGCTGGCGTCCACAAATAGCAAATAATAATAATAAATACCTATTTTCTCTATTTTCTTTGTGCTTTGTCTCCATTACCCCTTTCTACCCTAATACCTACCTCTTCATGTATGCAAATAATAATCAACAAGTACCTAACTACTCAGATATTCATGAATTCATTGATAATGTATACTTATTAACCTATTATATATTTTTGCTTAATTTTTTTGCTTTGCTTTTGTTAAATCTCAATTTTTGCATAAACAAACGATAATACGAGCAAAATAAAAAACCTGCCGGCTTTGATTCCCTTCGCAAAATATTATGCAAAGCGATATACCTACTTAAGTACGTACAATACGGCCATCGATATATTGAATACAGCCAACCATATCTTTAGTTTGATTTTTTTCATATAAACAAAGTTACCTATTTGATATAGGTACCTACCTGCCTGAACAAAACTAGCAAAATAGTTGAGCGTTTTAGGATCAAAAATAGATAGGAAGGACCCTTAAAACAACATTAAGAGTGTATCACGTCCGCGCCACAATTCCGCGCGCCCGACCGAGTTTAGGTATTTGATAGACCGCAGCTGGCTGTGTGCAAGTCACACGCACACATCGACGTGAGATTAGTGTTGCCACCGGCCAATCACTGCGGTGCCGTACACAAAAGATAAAATTGCCGTATTTCAACATGATTTCAACAAAAAATACCGTACCGGTTTTTTTATTTATTTCTTACAAATTAATGAAATAAAATCACACAAATACAGCAAGGGAACCTCCGGTTTATTTCATATTGAAACATAATTAAAATCAAAAAACATTATATATTTTCATACTAGCTTTTGCCCGCGGCTTCGCCCGCGTGAATTTCCCACGGGAACAGTGCTTTTTCCCGGGATAAAAAGTAGCCTATGTGCTATTCCAGGTCATTATCTACCTCTGTACCAAATTTCATCGAAATCCGTCCAGTAGATTTTGCGTGATTGAGTAACAAACATCCTCACAAACTCACATCCAAACATTCGCATTTATAATATTAGTATGGATTATTAATCCTCAGCTCCCATTAAATCGACAACATCACCTAAGTCTTCTTCAGCAGTAATTGGCTTTTTTATTTTTAAAATCATTTCCGCAGTGGGTGTAAACTTTATGCAGTTTGAATGCTGTCTGTTTATGCACTGTTTCGCATTAATATTGCTTGTCATATTATTAACCCTGCACTGGTCGCGCTCTATAAAGTCACGTAAGAGGTCGCGCGGATTACAATTGTAGTCCATTTTCAAATCAAAATAAAACTACAAAATAATTAATCAACACACTTTAATTAACTTTAAACATAACAAGGTACTTTTTCTTTAATATTTGTAAACATTAAACTAAGTTAAACTCTTACAATAAAAAAATAAAAAAAATATAATAGGAACATTGACGTTTTTCTATAGAAAAATGGCACTTTAATTTCAAAATGAGATCAAGAATCAGCCTTCTTGATTCTATTTACTTTAATCATTGTTAGCAATACAGGAAGAACATATATACTTGGAATGATCAGGACAGACGAATTTGCTACATGCTGTGCATGATCGGCGAGTGCTTTTATTAGGCGCGTTCCAAAGTTTCGTTTTCTGAAGAAGAACTACGGGTGTCAAATTTCTGGTTTGGGGTTTCTTCTTCTTGTTCAGAATCCGTTTGGTGATCCGGCTCCTCAAGTATGTCTTCTTCATCGTTTGAGCTTGCTTCAGCTTCAAAATCATAATTATCCTCTTCTAGCCAGGCCTGAATTTGAGCTACCTGGCGTTCATCCATAGTTATTCTGAAAATATACAATTTTATTAGAGAAAGGTTTATATTACTGCTCGAAACTTACTTAAAAAATCTTTTTATATATAATGCAGTTATATAATATACGAACAATAGTAAAAAACGATAAAATAAAAAAAATGTGTCGACAAAAATACTCACGTAATAAGTCGCGCGGACTAGTAGTCCAGTCCACTTTGAAACGCTCCAGATAAACAACCCTGCGATGCCGGCGCTCGCGCTGCACTGAGTGAATGCGTCGGTTGTCTAACAACAAGTACCTAAAGGCATCATCGATTCGCACAAAACAATTCTCAGAAATAAACGATTTTGTATCAATGGACTACTATTGTAGTCCGCGCGACCTGTCCAGCAGTGGAAGTCTCTACAAATATACATAATATATATGAGTATCCGTATCAAAAATCATTACAAATATACACTTGATTTTACTGAGATTTCGTTGGTGAAACGCCAATGACCTTACTTTAGCGCAAAATGCAAGTCGGGATCTTATTTTAACCGATATACAATAGCTCTAGCGATAAACGATAGCAATATTATTTAGAGTGACAAGAAGTGTCATTTGTCCTAATGTTGCCAGTAATTGAAAATTATTTTACTAAACTATGTTCTGAAATCGACGTAACGAAGAATAGAATTTTTGCGTCTTAATTTATATAGCAAAATGTAGTAAGTACCTACTGTCAAATATAATAGTAAAAAGAAAATACGGGAACTTAATGCTCATTCCCCTCAGACGAAAGAAAAAGAAAAGATATGCATGATGACATACCTACAAAAAATCGTGCACATATAAAGCCGGCGCTAACAAAGGATTTGGCACAAAGATGGCCGCCTGCGCGTACTAATAATAGTGACAAAACATGGCGACCGACCGCATAACTACTGTTTGTATATAGATTGTTATGCCGGGTCTATTCTTTTGACACGACTGACCAAAACAGGTGTTATGTTTTCAGGGTTCTCGTATGTAAGTATGTATGTATGTATGTAAGTTTCTTTATTCCACCATAAGTCCTGAACAGATAAACATATTTCCTCGCATTTCTCCGAGTGACATAGGCTATGTGAGTTGTCGATCGTGTTTTTATTTTTTAATAATAATTAGCTTGTTTACTTAGTCTATGTCACCTACTCAGATTTAAGACGTTGATATATTAGAATAGAAGTCGTTCTTTTATATCAATGCACCGATTTGTTCGATTTGATTTTAATATCAAACGATGCATTGAAATAATATTTGTTTTTTTATTGATTCTTCATCTCTATGATTTAGGTACATTTAAATCGGACAAAGTACATGCATGCACTTTTGCAGTAAGCATGGTTTCATTGCACAGCGTTCATAAAGAGTCATCAGAGAACACCATTTGCCTACCCTAAGAAAAACTTAAGTTGTTGTAACATAAAACTTTTTTCGCTGGTAATTTGCAAATTCCATTACTACCTATGTAAAATTTTATTGTACGGACGGAATAATATAAAGCCTATGTCCATAATAAAATACCATCAGTATTTGTGATTTTTTTTAAACTTCTAGTATTCACCGTATTATTACCAAGAAAAAAAAACTAAAACTAATACGGCCGGTTTTTTTAATAAATGAGCATAAAAATTAAACCAACACTTTTTAAAACTTTTACTATTCACCGTAAGTATTACCAAGAAAAAGAAACTAAAACTAATACGCCCGTTATTTTTAAATAAATCAGCATTAAAATTAAACCAACACTCATTATAGCAAAGTTAAATAATATTGTTAGGTAATAATAAAAACAGAGGTACAATATTGCACTCATAAAATCGCTTAGGGTAATTTCCCCATTTCCCCATAATTGGCAAACATTTTTAGAATGGTAACTTTTCTCGTCCCAAACGTGGTTAGGTTAGAGCTATCTTTAACTAGAATCCAATGTTTACCATAACGAAAACAGTATAAAATTGAGAATTGAAATGAAATTGAGATAATCGGTTAATTTTTCTTGAATGTTCGGTGTTGGACATGTGTCTCTTTAAAGTTGAAATTTCGCAAGATATTTTCACATCACATAGTTTACAACATGCCCTATAAACACTATTTTTATCAGGGGCAATCCAATCTTTAACCACTCAGGCGCTGCCGCCGCGCGATGACCGGGCTCTAAAGCGCTGCTGATCGGCAGGAATTACCAACCGCAAATAGCGCGCTATGGTTTTGCACTTTTAGAGTCAGTACAAAAAATAGAGGCAATTAATTAAAATTATAAAACTAGTATCATAAAATACATTAGTTAGGCGATAGATGAAGATGCATTGTTAAATGAATATCACGTTTTAGATCCAAGTTATTTAAGTTTCAATTTCAATTTTGTAAATATTTTATTCACTTGCATTAAATGTTTTATATTTTCCAATATAAGCAATAAAAATGGTAGGTTTTATATGATTTTAGACAGCACGTAAACCACGTAATCAGTTAATGTTAAAAAAAATATCTGTCCTGTAAAAGAAATAACTTAAATATCTTCATAGAATTAGGCTATCAATTTCTAGTTTCCAACCCAACATGGCAGCGCGCAACCTATATATAAACCTAGATTTCGTGTAAACTACTCACTTGTTTTGCAAAATATTGTAAATAAACGTGGAAAACAATATATTCTTTGACTTTACATAATAATATCATTATGTAAAGTGAAAAGAAAATTTGTAAAAACCTTTTTAAAAGTAATTGAAGACTCCAACCGTCTCGTTACGTCACTATTCACAAATATTCATATCTTAACACTATGAGATTATTGTACAGAAAGATTAATAACACACAAGAAACTACATTAAATTGTAAACACGTTGAATTATTGCACTATTCCAAATAACAAAAGAAACCTCGTCAAAATGAACTTGCAAAGTACACATAAATCACAGCGAATGGGGCACGGATTCGGGTCCGGAGCGCTTCAAAAGCCACACGATAAAGGTTGTTTCACGGCGGCAAACTTTTTAGATACTTACCTACTAGCCGCGCTCCCCCCGCGAAGTTTGAAATTCGAACTGCATTCAAAGATAGATATGTATAATAAGTTACAATTTAGGATGCTGATAATAAAATCCTACAAGTGTTTTGAAGAGTGAGTCGAATTTACAAATCGAGGGTTCCGCCTAAAGTTTTTTTTTATCCTAATCGGGAGAAAAATACCTTTAACTATAAGTCACACGCAAAAACAAACTACTAGGTACTAAAAAGTTTAACGTTGGTAAAGAAAAAACAATTATAATTTTAAAGATATTTAAGGAAACCTACCCTAAAAAGTGCGATAACGAACCTTCGATCACTTAATTATGACAATAGAAAATAAGTTTTAATAAAAGCTGAATAGAGGCTAATATAGAAATTCCAAGTTTTCCATCACCTCAAATTACTACACTCGAAACTCAAGTGTTTTTTTTAACTTAGTTGTAAGTCAATCAAACACCATTAATTAAGCATCGCCGAATTATGAAATGTAAACAAACAACCCAAGTCAACACACCTTTACATTTTTAATGGCCGATTTGGGGCAACAATTCGTAGCCCGCAGCGGTATAGATCATCATTATTTCATCTGAATACAGAATTAATAAGTTTTCTTATATTTCCTGAAATAAACAGTGATCTATAAATGCTTTAATTTATTTCTATAACATATCTAAATGTAGTTGACACGTAGTTTTTATCGTAGAAATAATTTTACATACTTAATAATCACATTTACTGACCATGTCTGGGGCACGAAAAATTTTGAAAAATCTATATTCCTTATTTTGAACAGATTTGCTTTAACAAAGTTAAAAGAATCTATAAACGATGCCTACGTAATAAGTTTCTAACAAATTATTATTCAGAAAACACTTACTTCATTGTTAATTTAGCAGGAGAAAACACACATAAAAACACCACTTGTTCAAAAGTTCACGGCACTATGAGGCCCGTTTTTTTTTCTATGACCATAAATTTTTTGCTCCTCAGCAATAGGGCTGTCCATATAGAGACTATTTTGATTAACAGATCTCGACTCTAACGAACTCTTACTGAATGAATAACACTTTTTCCATCACTAGTGTCGTTATCAGCTGAGGCCCGGATTCGAGCCCCAATCGCTTCAAGGCGTTTTCGTCGGGTATCAAAGTGTGACCCAAAGCGCCTCAGTGGTTAAACTCTCCTTCTGCTTCCCATTGGCTTCTATACTTCTGTGCTCTGTGTTTGGTTATTTTACACTTTTTAGGAGTCGGTGGACCCGTGATATCTTCTTCCGAAGACGTGATAATAAACCAATTCACTCAGTGCAAACCATACCCATATTGTAAAATTGAAAAAAAAGTTGTCCGCCATCTTGGATCTCAAAATAAATGTTATTTTTGTCATCAGCGCACCGAAATACTTATAAAACCATACCCGGGTGATTATTTGAATACGTGCAAATCGCTGTTCCAGGCTAAAAGAACTATTTAAATTTCATTTATTTTTAACTTTTGGCTAACTTTGAGGTGAACCCTTATCTATTTTAACGGGGGCAGTTATTAAACTAATGTTAAATTAAATAGATTTTGTTATATTTTCAATTATCTTTCGAAATTCACATTACCATCCGTGTCCCTTTTCCCGGATTTTGACACAAAATATTTTATTTCTCTAGTTGTATCATAAAGAACGTACTTTACGCAATAAATTCTTTAAATAGAATGTTGTTGTTAAGTCCACGTTAAAATAAAAATACTCAAAGATTAGTTTACAATAGTTAAAAATGAGGTTTAAAAATGTCCCAGCGTTACACACTCACTACCGTTCGAGAACGTTGTCACCTTAATTTCTTTGCTTCTAATTAACTTGCGCTTACCCTTAATACTTTGTCGGACAGACTGCAGCATCGCTCGTCGATCGATCGGAGCAAACATGCCAAATAATGCTTCAGTGTCGAAAATTTTGTGGTCAAAGACTCCGAATTCGATTTTATTTTTTTCACGTTCTCTTTACAGTTTGTGTGTTTAGTGGTAAGTAGATGTATAACATTGCATTAATAAGGTTTTATTATAGACATTTAACGGTTTGTTTTAAGTATTTGTAGGTTTCAAAATAGTAAGTAGTACGAAACGTGATCAAAATGAACAAACATCTAAATTTCTAATTACCATTTTGCTATTTACCATATGATACCATTCACTGTTTACGAATATGGTGCGGTACGGTAATTAGCTAATATGAATGGTGATGAGAAATTATATTTTAATTTTATTTGCTGACTACTGTTATGTTATTTTTATCCGTTTTGAGTTATTATGACGACTAATATGCCAGCGGAACTAAAATAACAACTACCCCAGGAGGGTACCTGTACCGGAGAATCCCCCCCTAAGCCTATACGCTCAGGCTGCATTATGTATGCTGTGGGGAGGGCACAGTGCCGCTCATTTCTCTAGCGATAAAGTACAGGCATCCCCTTCTACGCTTTCTATAAACTTCACTAATATTATTAGGGGACTTCATTCCAATCATAATGTCGTCCACCATCACCTCGAGACGGCAAGGTCTGACCTGCTCTTTTTCTCTGAGACGAAAATATCCTTCCCAGCTGACACTTTGTATCTGTTATACCCGGGTTATAATCTGGAACACAACTTTGTGCACCAAGCCGGAGTGTGCGTGTACGTTGGTGAGGGTATTTGCTGTCATTGCCTAGTGAATCTTGATGGTAGGGATCTGTCTATCATCTGGCTGCGAGTAGAATGCGTTGACCGCATTCTTTTTCATGCATGCCTGTACAGATCCCACAGCGGGGACCTCGAGACCGACCGGCTGATCGAGCACATTCAGACTGTAGCTGACACCCTTCTCGCACAGGTCCCTTCCGCCGAAATTGTGGTTCTGGGTGATTTCAACGCCCACCACATCGACTGGCTTGGATCAAATAGAACCGACACGCGGAAAGATCTGTACGCTACTTCGCTTTGGCCTACAACTTAACGCAGCTTGTTTCCACGCCCATGCGGGTACCAGACGTGAACGACCAGTTCCCATCCTTGTTGGACCTCCTGCTAACCTCGCATCCTGAGCACTAATGGAAAGGAGTATCGTGCCTATTACGCATGTCACACTTACCAGTTACTGGTTCTCGCTGCATATGGCACAACAGAGTCCAATCTTGTGAGATTTAAAGCCTCTAAGACGCAGGCTTAAAAAAAAAAGCCCGTTCAACTTGGCTCCCACTTTCCGTGGTGTGCCTGTTCCTGTCACCAATCATCTCGAACTTCTTGGTATCGAGCTCACGTCTAACCTTAACTTCGGCAGTTATATTGAGACTAGGGCTAAGACTGCTTCAAAAAAGCTGGGCATCCTTTCCAAGGTCCAACGGTATTTTACTCCGGACCAATTGTTGAGTCTTTACACAGCTCAAGTCCGGTCCTGTATGGAGTATTGTTCCCATCTGTGGGATGGAGCCGCCCGGTATCAGCTCGAAGTTCTGGAGGCTATCGACAGACGTGCCAGAAGACTCGTGGATGATGAGTCGCTTACGGCAGGACGACTTCAGAGTCTCGATCACCGCCGACTAGTTGCAAGTCTGTGTGTATTTTACAGGCTACACTTCGGTGAGTGCGCTCAGGAATTGCACGACTTAATTCCTTGTGCACCATTCCACCATCGGACGACACGGCGCGGACAGGGATTCCATCCTTATGTGGTTGATGTTCCAGCTCATCGCACCTCTCGGTTCGCCTCCTGATTTATCGTGCGAACCGCCAAGATATGGAATTCTCTCCCCGCGTCGCTGTTTCCTGTCACTTATAATTTAGGGGTTTTCAAGGCAAGAGTGAATAGGCATATTTTGAGTTTGCGTGTACCACCCTAGATCTCATCTTTGCTTCCCATCAGGCAAGATAGAGGTCAAACGCACTCAGATTTTTAATAAAAAAAAAAAAAAAAACAGATCGGCAGATTAGGATGGTTTGTTTTTCACTGGATGATCCCAGCGCCTATGCTGATGCTGACGCTGTCGCCGATGTGATACTGCAGGGGATGGAATTATCCATTTCAAATTCTGCAGTGCCTATCGGTGGAGGGTCCAAGCTCTGGGTCCCTATTTGTTATTAATTCATCATTATAATTGCTATATTAGATATTGATTTAAAGATTTTGCATGCCTAGATAGGTTAAAAGTGAGATTCACTTTGCGTTCGGCATCTAGCCAGAAACAGGACTCTTACCAAGCCTGGGGTGCAGAGCGGGCTGCCGCTGATCCAAATACGAATGAAAAAATATAACTCTGCCTTCAGGTCCTACAAAAGCCAAATGGCTGCTGCTAAGGCCTAGTTCATCGGCAGAGTAGGCGAGAGCCTATCCCGTCATCCCTTTGGAAGTCATGCGTTTTGGTCTCTCGCTGAAGCTGTCCAGGGTAACTTCTGTCGGCCATCGCTCCCACCTCTACGCAGGGTTACGACTCTTTTTCCTACTCCCCGAAAGACAAAACCGACCTACTGACCTCTCTTTTCGCGGCGAACTCAACCCTTGATGACCAGGGAAACACCCCTCCATTAATCCCAAAGTGTAGTGCTTCTATGCCTGACGTCCGCTTCGTGCAAAGTACTGTGCGCAAAGTACTCCGTTCCCTGAACATCAACAAGTCGTGCGGGCCTGATGGCATCCCCAGCTGTCGTGCTAAAAACATGAGCCCCTGAGCTGGTATTGGTTTTGACGCGGTTGTTTTGACTCTCCTACTCCTCAGGTATTGTTCCGAAATCTTGAAGATCGGCCCTTGTGCACCAGATCCCTAAAAAAGGAGATCGCTCAGATCCGTCAAACTACAGGCCTCCATACTATGCGAAATAATGGCAACCATTATTAATCAGCAGCTTCTAGGGTATCTTGAGGATCACCAGCTGCTAAGTGATCGCCAATATGGATTCTGTCGCAGCCGCTCAGCTGGTTATCTTCTTGTTTATCTAACACATCGTTGGGCTGAGGCAATTGAGTGTAAAGGCGAGGCTGTGGCTTTAGTTTGAACGTGGCGAAGCCTTTAATCGGGTATGGCATAAGGCGTGTCTCTCCAAATTACCTTCGTACGGGTTTTCCGAGTTATTTTGCGCAAGGCTGGACAGCTTTCTCCGGGAACGTAGCATAAAGGTCGCTATTGACGGATCATGCTCTGAATTTAAACCTGTGAAAGCTGGCGTCCCCCAAGTCCTGTCACCCACACTGTTCATTCTGCATATCAATGACATGTTGTAAATCAGCAACATGCATTGTTATGCAGATGACAGTACTGGAGATTACTTATATCATGGACGTGCTAATCTCTCTCGTGAGGCTACTGAGGAGTGTCAAAACAGGATTGCGTTTGACGTTAACGTGTCTCTTGAGCGAGTCTCGGAATGAGTCTTAACCTAGTCCAATACAACCCTAACAAGACACAAGTCTGTGAGTTCTCTGCCAAGAAACCCCTTTTGCGATAGAGCCATTTTGAAGGCACTGCCCTAAATGCGAAGCCAAGTATTGGAATTCTGGGGATCGACATTTCGAGCGAGGTTCAGTTCGGTGGTCATTTGGAGGGTAAATTTGAAATTGAAATTATACTCAGTGCGACACCTAAAGCCAATAAACCTGATTTTCAATTATTTTCTTTTGTTTTTTCCTGAAATCTACTTACCATTTCATATTTTTCTCTTTACCATTTTTGAACATAATTACCATTTGTTTAAATTCATCATTACCGTTTGCATAAAAAAATAATAGCTGAAAACTGAAAAACTAAAAGAGTTTTTAGTGGCCCTCCCGAAGAATATTGTATGGATAGAATCAAAGAACGCCTTTAACATATAAAGAACGTTCTATGAGCAAAATTTTTCACGATCTCTTTTATTAGGCCAAAATGCGCATCTTCAAATAATCACCCACCCATATTGTAAAATTGAAAAAAAAAGTTGTCCGCCATCTTTTATCTCAAAATAAATGTTATTTTTGTCATCAGCGCACCGAAAAACCTATACCGATAACTGATGAACCTATAACTGATTACAAAAACTTATATAAGGATACCCACCCATATTGCAAAATAAAAAAAAAGCTGTCCGCCATCTTGGATCTTGATTTGGATTTATTTTGATTTTTATGATTTCGATTTCTATGAATTCGATTTATTACGATTTCTATGATAGCGATTTATTACGATTTCTATTTCATCAAAAATTGTCGGCCATCATGAGTATGAAAATGGTACCTATATAATAAATATGCGACTCTGATCTACATTACTCTCTGCTGTCTGCGAATACACGAACACGCGAAAATTAAAGGCCTCCCGAGCAGCAGAGCGACGTGGATTCCCTTTGAATTCTTACTGCAGACTGATTTTTCGTGGCTTTGGAACTCTTATATACTTATTGAGCGTTTTGCTGCCATAGTAAAAATGTATGGGGGATTTCTTTGTGAATTGCTACGATTTTTAACATTTTTTCCGAGTTATTTTTCAAAAATCTAAAACCAGCAACTTGTAAGTATAGTTTAATAAACTCGCGATTTAACATAATGTAGAAATTATGATTTGTGTTTTACATAACGATTTCGTTAAAGCCGTGAACCTTGTTTTTCGTGTTTTACGTTTTTTCTGGAAGGTATAGGTGCAAAGATAACAGGCAAAATATTTTTTTCTGTCTCGTACAAGTAGTAGCAGTTATTTGAGAAGCCTATTGTACTATTTTTATTATCATTAATGATCTAGATTTAGCACCAGAATCAATTCAGTAACGCCTGTTTTGGCTAAAAACGTGTGATGCAGGCTTAAGTTTTATTTCTAAAATTTTATAAATGATTGATGAGTGATGTTATTTGAAATGACGCTCTTGATTGACGCTCATCATAAATATATCTTGACATGATTATATTTGTATTTTGGCTACTACCACTTTGGTTATTATCATTAACCTTCCTAAACGAATATTTAAACTAAACCTAAAATAATATTTACAAAAACGAGGGTAGATAGAGAAAAAGGGAGACAATTCAATAAAATATTTATATAAAATTATACTATGACGTTGCTTCCTCGATATTTATTCAAATTCACTAAGCAGCTCGCTCTGCTATGTACCAGGCATGACACAATTTTTAGAGATCGAAGAATAAAATGAAAGAAATTTCGTCCAGAACCGACATTCGTCTACCCTACCCCGATACATCGCCAATCACCGCTGCGAAGGACTTCATTCGCTTTTTGTGTGCGGGCATGGCAACTCACACACTACAACAATATTTTTATTTTTTATTTTCTTTTTATTCCAAGTATCTGGAATATCTTAAAATTAATTTATAACTTCAGTGTCAGTGGAAAATAACGTACTTTAAGTTCATTACACTCGTAAACAACGAAAAATGTAAGTATTTTTTCATTACCTAAATATCTGGTTTGAATATTAACGATACTTTGAAAAAGTTATAATGTCTAACAAAATGTTAGTTAACTACATATTTATGTTGCATTGGCTACTATTACTCGTACGTAACCGTGATTTTACATCACACCTGTGTAAACCTGCGGGTACTTTGACATAAACTCAACAAACAACGGTCGTTAGACCAATTGATTTTTTTCCGCTGACACAACTATGCACCTACCTTCCTTTTATCTTGGAATTATCTGTGCATGATATTGCATAATACAATATCGCGAATAGTATCTCGCGTTCCGAGCATGTTTATGTTTTACATTTGTAAAAACATTTTTTCGTGGCAAAATCACGAATCTACATATGTATGGATAATTTTCTTCTTATTTCTTGATTGTTCTTACCGTCGTTAAAAGTTAAACGCAAGGCCCAATTGGGTTATTTGTTGATGAAAGATTAATCATATTAAACTACGAAAATATATAGCGAAAATAAATTATTGGAAGAAAAATTACAGGCAGCAGATAATGAGATATGCAACATTCTGCAGGAGAATTCTGCACTCAAAACAACTTTAAAAGAGTATAACCTTAGAATTAAAAAGCTCACTCACATTTGTAATCAAACTTTTTCTGTATCGTCGCCCCTGCCGGTTACATTAAATCGGAAACTTTGTACAAAATCAAGTTCCAAAAAAATATAAACAAGCTAATTATTAAAAAATAAAAAACACGACTGACATCTTACATAGCCTATGTCATTCGGGCTAATGCAAGGAATCTAACAATACCTCTCACATCAAAATCTGTTAAGCCGTTCAGGACTTATGGTGGAATAAAGAAATTACATACATACATACATACATACATGAACCCTGAAAACATAACACTCCTTTTTTGGTCAGTCGTGTAAAAATATAAAATTACAGGCAGCAGATAATGAGATATGCAACATTCTGCAGGAGAATTCTGCACTCAAAACAACTTTAAAAGAGTATAACCTTAGAATTAAAAAGCTCACTCACATTTGTAATCAAACTTTTTCTGTATCGTCGCCCCTGCCGGTTACATTAAATCGGAAACTTTGTACAAAATCAAGTTCCAAAAAAATATCAGAAACCAAAAAAAGGGAGGGAATTCCGACCAAATTGGACTTTACGCAAGACCCTCGACTTCATACCAAGGAACAAGCTGCACAATCGACGACTTCTAAACTGCTCCAGACAGAAAAATCAGATGGCGCCACTAGTTTACAAAAGGAAACTCCACCTGTAAACCCTAACAATGACATCCCAAACGCAAGACATAAGATACGCATTTTTGGAGGACAAGAAGTGACAGGGCTTGCTGCAAAAATGATAAGATCAAGATGCAGAAAATGGAATGACGTTTATGATGTAGATGCTTATGTGAAACCGTATGGGACAACAGAGCAAATACTGAGCAGCTGTTGTTTATCTGTGTCAAAAAATGATATAGTTATTCTGTCTGTCAGTTCCAATGATAGGAATCCATACCATACGATCTCACAGTTATGCAACGTACTAAATAGTCTTAAGGATAATAAAATCATTGTATTGAATGTATTTAATAATGACGTCTTAAATATTAAAAAATGAAATTATGAATTAGAAATGTTGATAAAAAACTATGCAAACTGTAAATTTCTGAATGTAGACTATACCATATCCAAAGATATATTAGATTATATTTGTACTAAAATAAATGTTGAGATTGACTATAAGCTGTATAATGAGAAGTTTATTAAGAATATTTTTAAATTACATAAAACAAATCAAATGAAATCGAATACATACAAATTGCAAAAAAATAACAGATTATTTCCCAGTCCAAACAAACAATGAGATTTAAAAAAAAAAACTACACTGTTAGACTATTTCCCGAAACTGAATGGCGAGAAAAATTGTACAGGAATTAAGAAGGGGACTATACTGAATTATTTTCCAAAAATTGACAAATCAAAATTTTTTCGTTCCTAACTGCTCGAATAGACAAAATGTATTTAAAATCTTTCACCAAAACATTGCTAGCATTCTATCTAAGCAAGAAATTTTAGAGTTAACGCTCGATAAATTAAAGAAACAAGACAAATATCCCGATATTATGTGCTTCTCTGAAACATTCTTGAAAGACGATTACATGCGATATTTAAATATACACAACTACGAGTTAGCTACGTCGTTCAATAGGGTTTCGAAACGTAGAGGAGGATCATGTATCTTAGTGAAAAAAGGGATATTGTATAATGAATTACAGCTGCCTACAAAATACGCATCTGAAAAAACATTCGAAGTCTGTGGAATTGAAATTCCTAATATTAAACTAATAATAATTTGTGTATATAGGATCCCTAACTCTGATGCAATGATATTATTAAATAAACTTGACTGTCTATTGCATGATCTATCTAAAAAAGGCAAACTTAATTCCAAATTAGTTGTTATAGGTGATATAAATATTGACACCTTGAAACAAAGCAAAGAAAGTGACTATTTAAAGAACTTGTGCAACACTTGTTCCTTAAAAATACATATAAACGTCCCCACGCGCAAAGATGCCTGTTTGGATCATATATTAAGTAATATCGAAAATGCGACAGCAGAAGTTTTGCCACTTTGTCTTTCAGATCACGACACAGCACAGCTTTTGAATTTTCAAATTAAAGAAACTTTTGCTAAAATTAAACCATACACTACATATAGGAAAGACTACAGTCCCGAAAATATCTATAAATTTAAAGAATGTCTCAGCAGTATTACATGGTCAGAGATATATGAGGACTTAGATTCTGCATTTAATAAGTTCCATGAAATGTTCTGCATGTTTTACGATTTATGCTTTCCTACAATAAAAATAAAAGTTAACAATACTAGTAATAACAATAGAAAATGGATTACTCAAGGGTTACGAACTAGTTGTAAACAAAAGAGATTTTTAAGATTTAAATATTATAAAAACAAAACAGACGCTAACAAAGACAAATATCTGAAATACTCTCAATTATTTAAAAAATGCATAAGTCATTCAAAAAAACATTCAAATATTACATTTATAAATAAAAGTGAAAATAAGTGTAAAGCAACATGGTCAGTAATAAAGAAAGAACTTTCAAATCAAAAATCCCATGACGTGACAACAGAAATTAAATTTAATGATAATATTTTAAAAGAACCAGTCGACATTGCCAATGCATTCAATAATTATTTTATCGATTTGACTAATAATAGTAATTTTACACCAAATAATAAACAAACTACTTTGCCTAATAGAATATTACCCAATTAATTCTTTGTTATGCCCATGTCAGAAGCTGAGGTCCTTAATGAAATAAACTCTTTAAGAACCACCAATGCGGAAGGATATGACGGGGTAAATACAAAAATAATAAAAGCATGTAGTGCTGAAATACTGGCAGTGCTAACACACTTAATAAACTTATCGTTTTCTACAGGAATCTTCCCCAATGCTCTTAAACTTTCCTTAGTTAAACCTTTATTTAAGAATGGCAAGAAAGATGATATCAACAACTTCAGACCGATAACACTCATACCAATTTTTTCAAAAGTGTATGCTTAAGCGATTAATGGATTTTTATGGAGTACAACATCACTATCACTACATCACTATCACTATCACTATCACTATCACTACATAGTATAAAACAAAGTCGCTTTCTCTGTCCCTATGTCCCTTTGTATGCTTAAATCTTTGAAACTACGCAACGGATTTTGATGCGGTTTTTTTTAATAGATAGAGTGATTCAAGAGGAAGGTTTATATCCCGTGCGAAGCCGAGGCGGGTCGCTAGTTATAAATAAAAACCAATTCGGCTTTCAGAAACGTAAGTCAACTTCTCAAGCTATATATACATTAATTAATACAGTATTACTAAATCTGAATAAAAACCTCTTGACAACAGGACTATTCTTCGATTTATCGAAAGCATTTGACCACGTATCACATGAACGTCTTCTATGTAAATTGGAAAATATTGGCATACGAGGGGTGGCATTCCAATGGATATCATCTTACTTGAAAGACCGGCAACAGGGAGTTATAGTAAATAAAATGACGAATAGTGAAATGACTACCTTCACGTCTTCATACAGAAAGACCACTCATGGAGTTCCGCAAGGGAGTGTACTTGGACCGTTATTATTTTTGCTTTATATAAATGACATAATTAATTTAACCAATCATAACTGTACCTTATATGCTGATGACATTTCCACAATTGTAACAACTAATTCTAACAATCGCGATAAAGACTCAATAATTAGACATCAAAATGACATAAATGAAACAATTGATAAAATAATTCAATGGCTCAAGGACAATAACCTAAAAATTAATCTTAACAAATCCAATTTCATTCAGTTTAATAAATCTAAACATCCACATTGTAACTTTACCTTGGACATTGAAAAGATTAATGAAGTTACAAGCACTAAATTCTTAGGGGTTATAATAGATCAAGATTTAAATTGGAAGAATCAAGTAGATAAGATTAGTAAGAAAGTAAATCAATTTGTTTATGCTTAACGTCAAATAAAAAAAGTTACAAATCTCAAAACAGCTATAACATCCTACCAAGCGTATGTTGAGTCAGTTCTGCGATATGGTATAGTAATGTGGGGTAATACCACGGCATTCAGATCGCAAAAAAAATGTATAAGAGCAATATGTGGGGTTTCCCCCGATACCTCATGTAGACCTCTATTCAAAAAGATGGATTTGTTGCCATTGCCAGCGCTATACATTTATGAAGTGGGTGTGTTTGTACGTAAACACAACCACTTGTTTAAAACTGCTTATGACTTGAGTGGCAGAGTACAAAGAAATCCGCACAGGCTTGTATTACAAGATGTTTCTAGCTCACGAAAATGTTCAAATAGTCCATATAATATGTGTGTTAGAATTTATGATGAAATACCCAATGATATAAAAGATTTAAGAGAAAAATTATTTAAAAAGAAATTAAAAGAATGGTTAATTGGAAAAGACTTATATGACACTAAAGATTTACTATAATGAATTGAAATTACATTTGACATTATTATTTTAGATTTTATTATATTAAAGAATATCGGAAGATAATATCTCCTATTTGCATGCCATATATGTGGTAAAACATGTGTACTTTTTGATGTGTAAGACCTTCTTAACTATGTTTTATGCAATTAAAGAATATTATTATTATTATGTTTTTATATATTGTTTTTACACCCTTTTCAGGGGATTTTGGATATCTTCACGGGCTTTTGGCCAAGCAAAGATATATACATGTTTAAAGTATAATTCCAGAGAGAGGAATTTTCTGACAATCCTACAGGTATTGAGGATCGCAGCTTTTTGGAGAAGAAGGTAAGTAAGATGGTGGATATTTAGAGTTTTAAGACTATTGTGTAGGGTTTTAGGAACAACTCCAGTGGACGAAATCACTATCGGGATGGTTCTGACGCTTTCTACTCTCCACTGTGTTTTAATTTCGATAGAGAGGTCTGTACATTTACTTAATTTTTCAGTGTGTGTAGAAGTAAGGTAATGAGTGTTGGGTACGGCTATGTCAATGAGATAAACTGTGCTATTGTTTTTGTCATGAAGGGTGATATCGGGTCTATTATAATGGATGGTTTTGTCTGTAATTATTGTTCTGTCCCAGTACATTTTGAATTGTGTGTTATCAAGAACGGTCTGTGGATTATATTTGTAATAAGCTGTCTTCTCTGAAATTAATTTGTATTTTAAGGCTAAATATTGATGGATAATTGCTGCAATTTGGTCGGGTCTGTGCTTGTAGTCGGTTTGTGATATTGACCGGCATGCTCCTGTAATGTGCTGGATGGTCTCTGACGCACTGTGGCAGTGGCGACAGAGATCAGATTGGAGATTAACGTCGCGGATAATGTGTTTCTGGTAATTTTTCGTGTTCATAATTTGGTCCTGAATGGCCAGCATAAATCCCTCAAGGCGGTGTCTCCCGTGTAAGGATTTCTGCTGCCATGTCTCTATTTTTTGCTGCGGTGTGGTAATTGATTCATTAGGCTGTCTGGAATGATCACTTAGATTAAGTGGTGTGTATTTAGCATCTGACTATACAATAGCTTTATGTAAGGGTGACTGTTGAGCGTGAAAGAATAAACGGAGCGAGGTTATTTGTTTATTATGGAGATTTGGTATATCTATGATTCCACGGCCACCTTCATTTCTTGGGAGTGTAAGACGCTGGATGCATGATTTTGGGTGGTGTTTCCTATATTTCGTCATGAGTGTATTGATTGTACGCTAATGCTTTTTCAGGTCGGTCTGTGACCAATGAATGACTCCGAATGAATATGTGAGGGTAGTATAGATGTGTGTATGTTGGGTAAGTATATTGGATATGATTTGAAAGTCCACCAGTTCTCAACACAATCACTATTTATTGTTCTTATGTGTAACACGGAAATCACGAATTCACAGATAAATCGATCGGGCCTATATTGACATAAGGAATTACATATAGAGTACAATTGAGCTACCGCGACGGCGAGCGGGGTGCAACTGGCTCGCTCCTATCGCGTTGGTTAAGATTGCAGCGTAAGCTTTTTACATATTATAGGTAGGTGAGTACACCTATATCATTTCCCACCTTTTTTAGAAAAATTTTTGAAAGAATATGAAAATTTTTACAAACGAAAAAGTAAGTACATTAACTAATAACAAGTCATATCTAAAGTTCTGCGTAATGCAGCTTGCCTACGTGCAGAAATGTGCTACGCTGCGTTTTATAGTTACAATAACAAAGGTATAAATTTCAAGAATAACAATGATGAAACGTTAGGTATCAAGTTACTGACCAACAATTACAATTACGAATGCTTCTGCTGAATGTAATATGAACTGCTAATGATAAACATTAATTCAAATGCAATTTGTGTTTCTTGAATACAAATTTATGTGTACAGTACATCATACCTATGATATAAGGATATATTTTGCGTTATACATAAAATTTTGAGAAAAAAAAATTTTTGACTTTTATACTAACTAATTAAATGTAGATCCGTATATACTATTGGTATCGTACTCTGCTGTACCGTCTCGGCTTCATCGTGGCTGGACCAACGACACGCACTCTGCAGAACGTCCTACGATTGTACAACAAAATACGATACACAAAAATCACACATAACACTTACACATAAGAGATAAGTTTATATAACAGATATTTACGAGTGACCGATCAGGTGAACACTACTTTAGGCGTCGGAGTTGTTGAAACCGATTGTTGTGGTACTTGTCGAGTATCCACCTTAATATTATGTAAGGTTGTGTTACTGACAACTTCTTTCCACATCCATTTTCTAACACTTTTAATGCAACGTCTTTTTGCACAGTAGCACAAGGTAATTGCGAACAAAATTACGATCACAATCATCACTATACCAAGTATGTTTAACTTGTTGTCTATAGTGACATTAGATAAATTCTCAGTGACAAATACATTTTCTTTTGTCTGACTTGCACCCATGTTGTGAAAATGTTAGTTCACAATAACGATCGCGACAATGGTTAAATGCACGAAAAATAATTTTGTAACAATGAACCTGAAAAAGAAAAATTAATGCTTTATACTTTGTGCTACGTGATTATAATAATTTATAAGTTTCCTGTAATTTTCGCTAAGATGACAAATTGTATCACGTTGTATCGACGCTGGTATGCATGATTATAAAATAAAAATATAGTAAGTACAGAAGTGTAACCAAAATGTTGGTTTGTATTCTACAAAAATCTAACTGGTTGCTTACTAACTCTACCTGATCGTGTGACATAAGATGATTTACTAGGTTCGCTCGTCTGAATTGTGACTTTCTTAACATTTTTAGGTTTTTCTAAATTTAACTGATAGTCTTTTTTCAAATAATCTTTAGATAAATCATTACTTTCCATGTCTTCATTTAATACATAAGCTGGTTTTAAACGATCTATAGATACTGAAAGTTGTCTGTTAGGTAACTGAATTTTAAATACTTTATTTGTCCTACTGATGACGTGGTATGGTCCGTCATAAGGAGGTTGTAACGGTTTCCTTACTGCGTCATTGCGGAGAAAAACATATTCGCTATTCTGTAAATCTTTGTGCACGAATATCTTACGAGGATTTTTATTTTCCCTAGTTGCAGGTTTAAATTCGTCAATAATTTCTTTTAATTTACGTACATAGTTATATTCATCGCATGGAATGTTATTTGTCTTATTGTCACATAAGTCACCTGGCAACCTAATATTATCACCATAAACCATTTGAGCTGCAGTAACACCTGAATCTAACCTAATTGCACTTCGTAACCCTAACATAGCAGTGGGTAATTCAAGTACCCATGACTTGCTATTTAATCGGGCTTTAAGAGCGTTTTTCAAAGATCTATGCCATCGTTCGATTGCTGAATTACTCGCTGGATGGTAAGGAGTTGTTCTAATTTTGTGAATACCCAGTAATTTCATAAGCTGTTTGAAAAGGTTGCTTTCAAATTGCCTACCCTGATCGGTTGTGATTTTAATGGGACAACCAAAACGACAAATCCAACCATCATATAATGTTTGGGCTATAACTTCAGCTGAAATTTCTTTTACTGGGAATGCTTCGGGCCATCGAGTATACCTGTCTATTACTGTAAATAAATATTTGTTCCCGTCGGAAGTTTCGGGTAATGGGCCTACCAGGTCGCAATGAATTTGTTGAAAACGACCTGTGGGTTCAAATTGACCTAAATCAGAAACAGTATGTCTTTGTATTTTTGCTCTCTGACATCGTACACAAGTTTTCGCCCATCTGTTAACATCTTGATTCATGTTTGGCCAAAAATACCTTTCGCTGACTAATTTAACACTAGCTCTAATACCTGGATGGCTCAAATCATGTAAGGAATCAAAAGCAATACGACGAAAATTTTTTGGTAAGTATGGTCTGGCTCTATCCCTAGATATATCACATAAAATTGAGTTTTCATTATCGTAAAATTGAATTCTTTTAAATTTAATACTAGACGTGTCATTTGATTCGTTCAATAGTTTTGCAAGCTGTTCGTCGCCTTCCTGCGCGTTGGCGAGTTCGTGGAAATCTATAACCGTGGGACAAGATATGGTTTCAATTCTCGACAATGTATCGGCTACTATGTTATTATTACCACTTATATGACGGATTTGTGAGGTAAATTCGCTAATGAACATTATTTGTCTAGCGCGTCGAGCAGTTTCTCTATTTGTGCCTAATTTACTCATAGCAAATGTTAAAGGTTTGTGATCAGTAAATACTGTAAGTTCACGACCTTCTATCATGTTTCTGAAATGTATTATTGACATATAGATAGCTAAGAGCTCTCTATCATATGTACTGTATTTTCTTTGAGCTTCTGTTAATTTTTTGGAAAAATATCCTAATGGCTGATACGTATTATTTACTTTTTGCTGTAAAACAGCACCAATGCAAGTGTCGGATGCGTCAGTCATCAAAGCTAAAGGACTATTAATATCTGGATAAGTTAACATTGCTGCATTTTTGAGATCGTTTTTACACTTTTCAAAATTTTCCTCAGCCTCGGGCGTCCATTTAATAGGAGTTTTATCTTTGCGTTTTGAGGAACCTAAATATTTATTTAATTCTGACTGATGGTCAGCTGAATGAGGTATATGAGCTCTATAAAAATTTAACATACCTAAAAATCGTCTGAGTTCCTCAACATTATTAGGTTTTGGAAAATCAATTATAGCCTTTACCTTATCTTCTAATGGTACAATCCCTTCAGTAGATACTTTGTAACCTAAAAAATCTACTTCTTTTTGACCAAATTTACACTTTGAAAAATTTATTGTTATGCCATATTTATTAAATCTTTCGAATACTTGTTCTAGATGTTCTTTATGTTGTATTTCATCATTAGAAGCTATGATTACGTCATCAACAAAATTGAATAAAAAATCTAAACCATGGAGAACAGTGTGATGCATAAAACGCTGAAAAGTTTGTGCGGCATTTCGTAGACCAAAGGGCATTTGCAAGAATTCAAATAATCCAAAAGGGCAAATGACGGCTGTTTTTGGAATATCACTTTCCGCGACTGGTATGCAATTATAGGCTCTATTAATATCAAGCTTAGAAAATATTTTTTTACCAGCTAAAACATATGTGAAATCTTGCAAACGGGGTACAGGATATCTATCTGGTTTTGTGACTGCATTCAAACGTCTGTAATCACCACATGGCCTAATGTTACCATCTTTTTTAGGAACGATATGTAAGGGACTTGCCCAAGCGCTGCTACTCGGCCTACAAATCCCTAACTCCTGCATAATTCTAAATTCATTTTTAGCTTTAGCATACCTGTCCGGTGGTAGCTGCCTCGCTCGTGCTCTCACTGGTGGTCCCGTAGTCTCGATGTGATGGCGTACGCTGTGCTTGCTGGTTTCCTTATATGACACCGGTTTAGTTAACTCGGGATACCTATTTAACAGATCTTGATAGGGACATTCATTGGTTATCGTTCGTAAAGTTGGCACAGAGCTACTAGAAATATTACCTAAAACGCTTAAGTTGGTTACCTGATCGATCAATCGCTTGCCACTTATATCTATAAGTAATTTAAAGTTAGCTAAGAAGTCCGCACCTAATATTGGTTGCTTGACGTCCGCTAATACAAACATCCAACGAAAAGCTCGTCGTAAATTAAAATCTAAAACCATAAAATGTATGCCATAAGTCCGTATTTCAGTTCCATTGGCCGCATACAATTTATATTGATCACTTTGAGCACGATCTTTTTTATTTACGAAAGTACGAGGTAACACAGAAATGTTAGCGCCACTATCAACTAGAAAATTGAGATTAGATGTCCTATCCCTAACGCACAGACGGTGATTAACATACCGGTCGCTGCCTCCCGCCGCAGACAACACCGTGTCTAGTTTCCCGCTGGAGCCTTGGAGCTGGAGTCGTTCTTCTTCCAACTGCATGGCTGCACGCACTTGTTGGCTCGTTGACGGAAACGGAAATGGTAGAAACACAACCAATTGGGATCTTCGGGGTTCGCCTACGACTGATGCTGGGGTTACGTGACCTAGACCTTGAAAACCTAGGGTTCCTGCTTCTTGATCGTCCTCTTTGAGTGGTTTCCAGCTTCTTGAGTCTATCATCTATCTTGGCAATTTCCGCAATCATTGCTTCATCACTCCTTGGTGTAGGCCTGTTGGTTATGGCTGCAATGCTCTGACCAGGGCTCACGGTTTCCATCACCTTGTCTGCTATCGTTGCAAGGGTATCCAATTCTTTGGTGTTGGCCACTGTCAAAATTCCTCTTACTGAAGTCGGAAGGTGATTTTGCCACAAAACTGTCAGTGTGTCGTCGGTGATTCTTCCTCTAGCCAGTTCCTGCATTCTGCGCAATAGTTGGGATGGTTTTTGGTCCCCTAAGTCCATTTCACAAATGAGTTTCTTGATTTTGCGATCTTCGGAATCCTCGAATATAGATAATAATTTTTGCTTGAGCGTATCATATTTCTTGGTGGCGGGCGGGTTACTCACTAGATCGGTAATTTGTTGAATTACGTCTCTTCCTAATTTGGTGATAACCATTTGGTATTTGGTATCGTCTGACATGTGTTGTGGGTTCAGCACTGCCTCCGTCTGTATAAACCACAATCTAGGAGCATCCTTCCAAAATTCCGCTATCCTGGTAGACACTGAGACTGCCGAAAGGAATTGCGTATCGGCGACTAACGTTGGGTTCTCCACGACCAAAGAAGTTCCTGACGTACCTTCTGTGTTATCCATCTTCTATAATTATGTTCTTCGTTTTTTTTTTGGTAAACGGTCCTCGCCGCCGCGGTATGAAGTTGAGTTGCCCCCGTGTTACACAAACCGTACGAAAACGAAGACGATGCGGTATCTATTAATTATAAGTCTATGTCACAAAATTTGCACTATAAGTCCAACGATAAGTATGTTCGATGTTACGCGTTCTTCACTGGGTCACCACTATAGAGATGTGTGTATGTTGGGTAAGTATATTGGATATGATTTGAAAGTCCACCAGTTCTCAACACAATCACTATTTATTGTTCTTATGTGTAACACGGAAATCACGAATTCACAGATAAATCGATCGGGCCTATATTGACATAAGGAATTACATATAGAGTACAATTGAGCTACCGCGACGGCGAGCGGGGTGCAACTGGCTCGCTCCTATCGCGTTGGTTAAGATTGCAGCGTAAGCTTTTTACATATTATAGGTAGGTGAGTACACCTATAGTAGGTATTGCGAAGGTGTTAATGGCTTTGGTTGTGTTTTTGGAGTTAAGGTGTGTATTTAGTATTCTATGTAATCTTGTCTTAAATTTACTGATCAAGTCTGACTTTGCTGATTTTTCTTGTATTTGGCGAGTTTGATAAAAACCTAAATATTTATAACCTATAGTGTCATCAATCGGTTCAATACGTTCTCCTGTGGTTAGTTGGTAAGAGTTATTTAACACTTTACCCTTTTCTATGGACTGAATACGACATTTGTCAATTCCAAACGACATTTGAATGTCATTTGAAAATGTTTCCGTGATACCAGCCAAATTGTGGATCTCCTCTAAGTTAGAACCATATAGTTTGATGTCGTCCATGTAAAGTAGGTGTGACAGGGTGAAGTGACTATTTTCATGAGGTATCTTGCTATTACTATTATTAAGTAAATGAGAGAGGGGGTTCAAAGCTAAGCAGAACCATAGTGGGCTTAGAGAATCTCCCTGAAATATACCCCTTCTGATTTGTATGAATTCAGTCTCTGTTTGATTTAATTGTAGCTTAGTGATCCAGTTCTTCATTATGTTCTGTAAAAATTGGATGATAGTAGGATTAATTTTGTAATGATGAAGGATATATAAGAGCCAAGAGTGTGGGACGGAGTCGAAAGCTTTTTTGTAATCTATGTACATGGTGTGAATGGTTTTCTTCTTTCTGATGGCTAGCTTGGATACTATTGCATCTATTGTTAATTGTTCTTTGCAGCCTTGGCTAAACTTTCGACAACCTTTTTGTTGCTCTGCTAATATATTGTTGTTTTGAGTATGCGTATAAATCAAGTGTGAAAGACAGGATGTTATAATCCTAACTAATATTATAAAAGCGAAAGTGAGTTTGTTTGTTTGTTTGTTTGTTGGTTTGTTTGTTTGTTTGTTTGTTTGTTTGTTTGTTTGTTTGTTTGTTACCTCTTCACGCTTCATGTACTGAACCAATCTTCCTGAAATTTTGCATACACATAGTTAAAAGTACGGAGAAGGACATAGGGTACCTTTCATCCCGGGAAAAAGCAATGTTCCCGTGGGAAATTCACGCGGGCGAAGCCGCGGGCGAAAGCTAGTTTTATATATATTTTGAAGACATGTTATGGGTCTATAATTTACTGGGTTACGTGTATCAGTAGGATTTTTGGGAATCATGTAAGTGATACCCTGAGAGAAGAAGTGTGGCATTGTGTCCGGAGATTGAATGAAATTGTTAATGTGTGTAAGTAGGAATGGATGAACGCTATGAAATCGTTTGTACCAATAGTTATGAATTTTATCAGAACCAGTAGCTTTCCAGTTATGTGTTTTTCCAATTATCATCTGTAATAGATCTAAGCTTATTGTTTCAAAATTCATTTCTTCTATATGTGAGAGTCTTTCCCTGTCGTCTTCTATCCATTGTTCTGTTTTATGTTCTACTGGATTTGACCAGATATTAGACCAATATTGTTGTAGTTCATCTGATGTGGGTGCTGATGAATTTTGATTAATGGTTGGTAGATTTGAATTTCTAGATGCTGGTTGTGTGTTTGGATCAGTGGCTGTAGGAGATGGGCTTTGTACGTTCGGTGCTTGTGAGGATAAATTAGAAGTATTATTGTTATTAAGTTTTCGATAAAATGCTTTTTCATTTGAATTAAATTGCTTGTTTTGTGATTTTCTAAGTGTGGTTAATTTGTAACGTCGCAATCTACTAGCTAGAGCATTTAGTTTTTGTTTCAGGGTATCGAGAAAATGTGAAAGATCTGTATTATCTTGTTCATGTCTGCTGTGGGTTTTATAATGGAGTTTGATGAAATCTACTTGTTTTACTATATTTGGTGATCTATTACCATTCATGTATTCTATAAGTAGAGCAATTTTAGTTCTAAGATCGTCTATTTTACCTTTGAGTCGTTTTTCCCATATGGGTTCGCGTTTGTTGTTTGTATGGGTGGTAGTCGAATCAAATTTTAGCACCGTTATGTACCGCTGCAGTGTAAGCAGCACAATATATTATGTTGTGAAGTGTGGGAAAATCATTATCTTCTTTTAAATATTTAGGTAATACATGTGAGTTAATGAGGTGAACAATACGAGTGAATTTTATTGAAGCTTTCTGTTTAGGTATGTAGGGCTTTAAAGTCGGGTCAATGTCTTTAAATTTTTCTAGGGAAGTAACAAAATAATTTTCTATTTTAGCTATTTGTAAACTAGTGTGTTCGTCTAATTGTACGTCTAGTGTTATGTTATTGTCAATTTGTATTGAATCATTAGGGGGTTGTTCGTTTGTAATTGGCATATATATTGGACCTGAGATATATTCCTGTTGAGTAATCAAAGGTGTTCTAATAGTATCAGATGTAGGATCTAGTCTTAAATTTTGTTCTAGGTCATTGAATTGGGTTGTATATGAGTGACTATTGTGAGAATTTAATTGGAGGGCTACTTCATCTCGTATTTGTTGTATTCGTGTCTCTGTTATCCTTTTGCTGTTAAGAATGACTCTGCGTTGGTCAGCGATTCGCTGTTCAGATACATGAGCAATTTCAGGATTTTCTGTAATTACATATTGGTGTAATAGTGGCCTATAAGCTGATATGTTTGCTTCTAACTCTGCTACTATATAATATCCGCGAATTATGGATTCGTTGATTTTATTGCTCCATCGCATTCTTTGTTGGGAATTTTGTGATTGGGCTATTGAAGTTGTTCCGTTATCAAGTGCTAATTCGGCCTGTACTTCTGCACGTATTTCAGCTATCTGGTCTTGATTCACATATTTATTATTTATTATGGCTCTTCTTTGGTCACCTACTCTCTGTCGACTGACATTCATATCGGGGAATTTTTCAATAAATTGTTCATGTAATTGTGGTAAGTATGATCCTTTTTCTGATTCTAAGTTGGTTAAAATAAAATATGTGCGCAAGATGAAAATATTCATATCATCTGACCATTTCAAGCGCACACGTCGGCCAGCTCTGGTGGGTACAGGGTTAGCGGCGTCAGTTGCCTCCTGCACAACAGTCACAGTTGGGTTTGAAATAACTGATTCTGCTAAACTAGATAGTGGAGAGGGATTTTCGTGGGACATGTATGAAGGTGGAGATGATGGTAATGAAGGGAAAAGAGATTCCAATGATGAAGAATGAGAAGATGAGATGTCGGCTGTAGTCGATTTTTCGAGGGGAGCCCGCCTGTTCAGCCCCCCGTCGCCAATGGTTCGCATTCTGTGGCACTCAGCATCGGCTCCAAGTGCGCCCCGGAGACCCCCGGGCAGCGGCCGCAAATTATATCTTCGATTGTCTTTATCCATATTTAATTTTAGGGTTTGGGACCGTTAGTTGGGAGAGGTAGATAAACTCTGATGTTGTGAGTCAAAATTAAAAGTTTCTCCTAAGAAGGGTAAAGTCAAGGTGTTATGACTAACATATGGGTACTTACCTCTCCGTAAGCCCCCCCATCATGTCAAGGTGGCCCCTACGGGGTGGTTATTATTATTATTATTACTAATTTTATACACACTTATATTAGCACATACAGAACTACAATGCGATTGTGGCCAAATCTACACATTATCAGCCAGATATACGTAATAGAACTCCGTGGACAAACTACTATCCAAAGTATAACTATGCAAATAGTATTATCATCAGATGATAACCATGTAACGAAAGTGTGTATCTTACTATACATTTCGAACACCCTTTAAGTATCTCTTACTTATCAATAGACTGATACAGTCAAGTATTATTTTTTCTGGCTGCGTAAGTTCTTAGAACTATAATGATGTTATAATCATGCACTGTCAGTATTAACTCAGCTCTGTTCATTTCAGTTAAACGCGAACTTCGAGTCTCACAACTATTGGCAGTGACAGATTATCTGTATGTATCTGTTGTTATAAATGTTTGTACATCAGGACTGATGAAAATCGCCGACCATTGCTGGTCATCATAACAGGTAGGTATGTACTCATACCAAATATCTAAACATTGGGGTATCACGCATATAGTCCAAGAGGAAGTTGGGAAACGGAATTCGGTAAACTGAGGAAAGGAAATCCACTCATCAATCGAGATGATTATTCGCCAAATGTACATAATTTAGATAATTTACAATATACACGTCTGGTACATTTATTCAATACTTTTAATAAATCGACTGATCAATCGATCAATCAGTTATTTCCTTTATATTTCATATTATAAAACAAGTACTTCATGTCACTATTGAGTGGTGGCGTCAAAGGACTTTGTTCAAAGTGTATGGGGGCTTGGCTTACTGTGGACAGTTCGTTCAATAAATAATAGTATTATCATTCATCATAATTAATGTCAAATAGATTTTCTGAATATATTTTGGAGTATGAATATCTATAATTAAAATATACCATTTAGTAAGTATTTTTTGCGTTTCCGATACTCAAATCAAAGATGTCGGCTTTTACGTGTGTTCTGGGATGCCATTATCTAAAATAATATTACATTTAAGTAGTATATTGTTTATTCTTTGATGAAAGATTGGATTAATTAGGTATTTTTTTACCAAAATACATTAGTTTTATTTATTAAGTACACTCATATCACTTCATATTTATATTTTAGAATGAAGAATTATGTATTATTTTAATTTTTACTTAAATAATTCAATATTGGTAACACTCGATTCTTGGGCGCGGCTTGATTTTGACGTTGACAGATGTTGACAAGTATCCAAGTGTCAATGTCGACCGACGACAACCGGTCAACGTCAAAATCAAGCTACGCTGAAGAATCGAGTGTTACCAGGTAAAGAAAACGCAATATTGAAATATTTAAGTAAAAATTAAAATACATACATAATTCTTCATTAAAAAATATAAATATGAAATGATATGAGTGTACTTAATACATAAAACTAATATATAATGCTAAAAAATTACCTAATTAATCCAATCTTTCATCAAAGAATAAAAATATACTACTTAAATGTAATATTATTTTAGATAATGGCATCCCAGAACACATGTGAAGGCCGACATCTTTGATTTGAGTATCGGAAACGCAAAAAATACTTACTAAATGGTATATTTTAATTATAGATATTCATACTCCAATATATATTCAGAAAATCTATTTGACATTAATTATGATGAATGATAATACTATTATTTATTGAACGAACTGTCCGCAGTAAGCCGGCGATGAACAATGTCTTTTGACCGTATTTTAAATAAACGTATGTATAATGAAATATTTTCACTGTCAGTCCGGATGACTACGGAATCACCCAATATCGGGTCAATATCAGATACCTGTTTTTTTATCTCTTCATAATTAGCAACTAACTTCACTGAAAGTTGCCCATGTATCTTTACACATACATAAAGATTATAATACATAAAGCTTCAGCTTCTTGATTGTTTTTTTGCAGATTGCATCCAAATTCAATAAGTAATAGTTAATACCTAATACAAACTGAGATTATATACTTACTTATTATTACATACTATATTTCAATACTTATACATGATCAAGCTTTTCAATCTAACAGGCTTTTACGTTCATTGTAGTTCTACAACAGCAACGCTCTAAAGCACCTTATAAATGGAATAAAAGTGCCTTAAGCCAGGTAAGAGTAGTGCTTTCTATTTTGGACAAATTAAAGGCAGATAACAAAGCACTTGTTTCTTAAGAATTAGACATTAGCTCTAGCTTAAGCAAGCATAGTACTGAACAATATTAGATACTCAATATGTTGATTTTATTTTTAGTTTCTGTTTATGGAGATTTATTCAAATAGTCAATATGGTCTCATCTTTTAGCTCTGATCGTAGATGTGTTGAATATTCTACGTTAACTCGAATAAATTTAATTTCAACAACTGGATGCATAATTATAGATATCTATCTTTGTGATTAGGATGCAATTTTTCGATCAATATATAAAAAAAAAAAAAGAATTAATGTAGTATAATATTGACCTTTATTTTTTTTCTACAGCTACTGTATCTATTCCAAAGTAACAAAAAAAAAATTACTCCTAGCAAAGGTCATCTGAAATGAATTGAGTGAGTAATTTACTATTTGGAACAAGAAAGATCTATTATCGAGAATCTAATCACAATTAAAGACCCTCTTGTCATTACACGTCCTTTGCCTAAACGTTATATAACTTTTAGATTCTTGTTTCGGAAAACTAAGTATCATAACTTTTTTCTTTTTAATAGATATGTACTTGTTACTGAAAACATAATAAGCTTGTACAGTAAGTACACTTGAGTTTCGTCTCTAGAATTCAGTCTTTCGTTAATAGTTCTAACTAAAGGCACGTATATACGAGTGCGTACTCATAACAAAAGTTATAGTGAAATCATCGTACTGTGGTACCTAGTAATATCTATAGTTTATACTACATGGCTGTGGCTGATTCACTTATATATTAAACTAAGTACAGTCTATAAAAATAGTGTAGTTTTACGAGTATATTTCAGCAGAAATGTACCGAACTCAAAATTTGCATATTCATGTTTTTTCCCCTTGCAAATTAATATATATTTATCAGGTAATGATATTTCTCGAGTACTTAGTACTTATAGTAAAGTATCTTAAATTAATCGTGTCCTTTTATTTTGACACATTAACCACCCAGAAGTATATGTCCATAATCAATACATTAAAGCTTCCTGACATTAGGCAGTTAAAATTCTAGTCGATATTCGTAATTAACTCTGGGCAAGCATCTCTGCCTGTGTTGAGTTCGCAATTGCAGACTAAAAAATGTTTATCACATTTCTTTTAGTAAATATTTACATTTTTGAGTTAACATATCCTATTCTCAAATAAGCCTGTTAAATATCCTGTCTCACATGAAATAACTATAGTGTTAATTTGTTTTTTGTTAATTATTGTCCCATGGTATACATATAGGACTTTTAATCTGTTTCTTGTTAACTGCTTGACATTTTTTCTCCCAAAATATCAAGGTTAGCAACCAAAGTTTGTACTCTACAGAACTCAAACAATGTATTTGATAAGCTGGAATAATTTAAACCATTATGCTTTACAAAATGAAAAAACTGTATTGGCATTGCATTACATAGCCTATACGAAGAAATTATTTCCCCAGTTTCGTAAAATTTTCGTTTATATCTAATATCTTTGTGGAAGATAGTTGTAGATACAACTACATTTGTATTATTTTATTCACGTAATTAACTATCCTATATCAAAGTATCTAAGGAACCACTTTTAATATATCACATTAAAAAACTATTATTATTATTATAATGATATGAAAATAAAAATCTTGCAAATTTCGCAATGGCTCTAAACATCTGCTTAGTGAATTGAATAAATATCGAGGAAGCAACGTCGTAGTATAATTGATGGTTAAACAAACTTACCTTAATGAAATTTGACCATAATTATACAAGACGTTGCTTCCGAAGATATTTATAACCCGCCCGTCCCAATCAATATGTAAAATACATATTACGATATCCCAAGCGCCACATTTCGAAATTTTGCTCTAAAGTAATGAAGTCCTTCGCAGCGGTGATTGGCGATGTATCGGGGTAGGATAGACGAATGTCGGTTCTGGACGAAATTTCTTTCATTTTATTCTTCGATCTCTAAAAATTGTGTCATGCCTGGTACATAGCAGAGCGAGCTGCTTAGTGAATTGAATAAAAATCTTCGGAAGCAACGTCTTGTATAATTATGGTCAAACTTCATTAAGGTAAGTTTGTTTAACCATCAATAGCGAGTTTTACGAATATTAAAAGCTTTGCTGCGCCATCTATTGATTTTTTTGTGAACCATTATCGTATGGAAATTGAAATATATGGAATTAAACTGGTTTTATTGAATTTCACTATGTTGTTCAGACAAAAAAGTTGCGTCTTAATAAGAATAACAAAAAAGTCAAATGACATTTTTGTTTATTTTTTTTTAAATAGCTGAGATAGCCATTTTTTAGATTTCAAAAAACTGGCTCGACTAAAAAATTCTATATAATTATAGAACCTGCTCACAAAATTTCATTAGAATCGGTTCAGAAATGCGACTTCTAGGCGATAACATCCGGAGAATCTGGACAGACAAAAGAATTTTCGGCTAGTGGAAACTGAGACGCTTTGCTCGCTTTGCTCGCTCGGTCAATTAGAAAAATTGTGATCTATCTCGTGATTTGTGAAGTTTCATCCAAATCTAAATAACGGTCCAAAAGTTATAGATAGAGCAATATTTATTTTCATAAAAATGCGTACTTCTCTAAACGGCGGAACCGATTTTGTTGCGCAACGAACTTAAAAATTCTATGGATAGTTGCTACACGTATTCTTAAAATATCATCGAAATTAAATCAACGGTTCGAGAGTTATCGCGGAACAAACATACACAATGAATTTTCGCCCCAACTTGAATTATAGCCCTCGCACGCTTCACTCGCTCGGTCAACTACAAAGATCTTAAAGTAGTAAGTATTGCATTATCACGTCACGCGATATACTTACCTACATAGACTACATATGTACGCATGCAAAATTTCAGCTCAACCGGAAACTGGGAAGTGGGTCTAGCTAGGTAGCAAGATTTCATTACAGACAACGGGACAGATGAAAGTAAATAAAATATTGTAATATACTCGAAATTTGAAGAGTTCCCCTCGATTTCTTCAGTATCCCATCATCAGATCCTGACCTGGTGACTATGGGACCAAGTTAGAAGTATATCCTTTCAAACAATAAAATAATTTTTCAAATCGGTCCAGATAACTGCCAGTAATCGAGTAACAACATACTGCAATTACGTGGGCCATCTATGGGCTTCATCATCAGTTACACCTCACGAAAAATGTGCTTTTCTAAAGCAAATACACAAGTTGATATTAAAAAATATCCAAATCGGTTCAGGTGTGCCTGTAAAATTTAAAGAGTTCCCTCGATTTCTCCAGGATCCCGTTATCAGATCCTGACCTGGTGGCTATGGGACCAAACTGGAAGTATGTTACCCTTTAAAACGAAAAAAAAATCGAATCGGTTTATAAATGACGGAATGCGGACACAAACATAGAAAAAAAATACAGCAAACTTGAGAACCTCCTCTTTTTGGTTTCTGAAGTCGGTTGAAAATATTATGCAAAGCGACTTACACTACACCTAGGTACGCTAAGTATAATACGGCCAACCATATCTTTTGTTTAATTTTTTCATACAAAAAAAGGTATTATCCATCGATTTTGGTATTATCTAATATGGGTACCTACCTAAACAACAATAACAAGAATTATTAAGCCTACCTATATCATTATCAGAATATAGATAACTAGAACAGCGTAAAACTGACGCGGTCGCAGACGGGAAATCCCCTGCATTCATCGCGCTACAGCTTGCTACAGCGGGGATTCCCGCAATAATGCCAACCATCGACTACAGTGTTTTCGATGATTAAATATTTTTTCCCTTGAGAATCTGCGCGGAAAGAGAAGCAGCTGGCAGATTCTAAATTTTTTCTTGGCTCCGAGACCAGCATGGAAGAATTATTACTTAAAAATTATTCCTTTAAACAAACAACAAGTTTTGACACTAGGTACATACGTGTAGTGAGTGCATATTATATGAAAATAAAATGCAGTCCGTGCTGTTTTTGTTGAGGTGTTCCCTCGTTGGGAGCCGATCCAGTGTGCAGTATTCATTTGTGCTTCAGTTGTAGTTGCTTCAATTGTGTAATAACTTACAGAGATCTTGTCGCTTTAGTTTAATGATAGACCCAAATAATTTTTTTTAAATAAAACCTAATAATAAATAATTGCTGCCTCTGGTTGACAAAAGAAAGCGCATAAAATAGGTACAGCCAATATCCAATATTACGACCCGGCTTTTATAAAACGCCACCTGTTTAGACTTATTTATAATGTTTTTTTTTTCTTAATTTAGCTGTCAGAATATCGCTCACTTCTCTGGCTCTTTTTTGTTATTTGTAGAATCGGCCCCAGGACAGGAAAAATCGAAAAACGTGTTCGTAAAAAACGTTCGACTACCAAATCATACGAAAACGAGTGGTCTAGACCACTCGTTGCGAATTATTCGACAGACAATTCAAAAATACGGTATAATGGATAACGAATGCAAAATCATTCGGCTCACGCTTTTTTGGTGAGTCACACTTTCAAAAATAGGGCTCCTGGTCATGCTTTATACTTATTAATTTTACCTAGTAGGCAGGTAAATTAATAAATTGGCAACATTTATTATGTCATGAATGCATGGAAGTAGTAAGTACTTTAAGGTACTTATTACTTCCATGCATGAATGTTAATAAATAATGTCAGTCTGTTGTCACTGCCAGTTTAGTTGTTTGTTGGCTGTCAGTCAGTTCAGTTCAGTGACGTATTGGTCGTGGTTGAGTTGAGATTGTTGCCTGTGTGAATTTCTCATTGGATTTTTTTCATTTGAATGTAAAATCTCTTGTGTTGTTTATTTACCGAGAAATATTAATAGTCTCACTGTATAATTCTAAATTGAACCATGGCGGATATAGAGAAATTGACTATAAGTAAGTACTTATTGTACATTTTCTAACCTCACATTACACGTATGCTACACATATGCGGTATGCTCTTTATGTACTACAATACGGAATATTTTTTCAGAAGAAATATACACTTCGGACAAGAATGGCAACGATTCCTCCGGCGACGGCACTGAAGAGAAGCCATTTAAGACAATTCTACAAGCAATGCGGTTTGTTGGCAAAGAACCCTTTCCTACGATTTACGTGGACGCAAAAGATGCGAATGACAAGTATGAGGTTGCAGCTAAGTCGCAGTTGAAGAAGGTACAGAAGATTTGGGTGCGGGAGTGCTACAAAGCTGCCGATAAAGCCAAGGCAGACGAGGAAAGTCATGAAAAGAGGGCACAGAACTTAGAAGAAGCTAAAAAGATTGTTATCAAGCAGAACCCCCACCTCCCTAAAGCTAAAAAGGTGAAAATATCTGAAGGTATGTGCTTGAAAGCTTTGTGATGTACTTGTGTTAGGAATTACGTTTTTTTTAAGGTTCCCTATCTCAAAAGGCAAAAACGGAACCCTTATAAGATCACTTTGTTGTCTGCCAAACTTTTTTTTCTCAGGAATGCTTAAAGGTATCATGTCTAAATTAATATTGAATACTAGGATCCATGGTCTCTGTCAGAAAAAAATATAATCAAAATTATATGTCAACGCGATCAGGAGATATTACCGTAAATGTTGCGAATTTTTGCATATTTTGCGCTTTCAGACAGTAATCAAAACCTATGGGGTACTTCCTGTTGTAAATATGTTGTTGAAAGTCTAAAAAAAAGTGTTCCGAACTTATTATTGCACTCTATGTAGTATGAATCCTAGGAATCAAACTGCAAAGTTCGAATCCTAGGAGGTTTTTGAAATGCTTGCGTGTAAGGAACCCTCAGTGCGCGAGCTTGACTCGCACTTGGCTGTTTTTTTATCACTTTATTGCATTTGTTTCCATTATCTTACTGCATGTGTTGACATAACAGTGATTATTGCATCATGTACATACTGGTTGCAAAAATTTTCATTTCAAGTCATCACTTTTCCTATTAAAATACATAGCTGTGTTTGTTGTTGTTGATTTTTAAATCTGTATTTCTTATGTAGTAAAAATTATTTAACAATAGATGCAATGCCCAACATCTTTGTTGTTAAAGGATTATATATATAAGAACCAAATGTTCTTATATATTAATTAAATTCAGTGAATATAAAGGTTATTTTGAGACTTTAATAGCCTCTTACTATGACATATAATCCTAATCCTAACTAATATTATAAATGGGAAAGTTTGTTTGTTACCTCTTCATGCTTTATCTACTTAACCAATCTTCCTGAAATTTCGCATACACATAGAAGTACTGAGAAGGACATAGGGTACCTTTTATCCCGGGAATAAGCACAGTTCCAATAGGAACTCAACGTGGTCGAAGACAGATAAATACTGTTGAAGGATTATATGTTTTTATAAATTCTGAGAACATAAAAGTAATTTTGAGACTTCAATTTGTCCCCTAACTATTCCGTATCTATACATATAATAAAACAGTGAAAATATTTTGTCTGTACATTTAGTATTTTTGACTGAAATGGATAGAGGGACACTTAAAATGAATAATAGAAAGCAAAAAAATTTTTTTGGAATTTCTTGTCTGTCTGTCTGTCTGTCTGTCTGTCTGTATGTATGATCACGCTAATCTCCGAAAGTACTGAACCGATTTGAATGAAACTTTTTTTGTTGTATAGCTATTAAGCCTGGGCAACATTTAGGCTATAATTTATTTTGAAAACTGGTACACCTGATGAAGAACCTTAACAGAACAGCTAAACTATAAGAATTATGGAAATGGTTCCTTAACAAAAGTCGTTCAACCTGATGAGCATTTTCTGATGACGTATAAAAATTGAAGATCTGGAACACCTGATGAAGAACTGCAAGAGACCAGCTACACCATAACATATATGGAAATGGTGCCTTATTAAAAGTCGTTCAACCTGATGAGCATTTTCTGCTGACGTATAAAAATTGAAGATCTGGAACATTTGATGAAAAGCTCCAAGAGAGATTTTTCATCTAAGCGAAACTCACGCGGGCGAAGCCGCGGGCGACAGCTAGTAATTAATAATTTCATCATACTAACTTAAGTTTTCATGCAAAAAATAAAAAAAGTTTTAAAGAAAAATATTGGCTCTACCTCTAAGTGGATTAGCTAGAAACCATTTTGTAATTAAAGTTCAAAACAGAAAAATATTGGCTCTACCTCTAAGTGGATTAGCTAGAAACCATTTTGTAATTAAAGTTCAAAACTTCAATTTAATTTCCAAAAATGTGAAATATTCTTTTCAGACACCTTATCTTCTACTCAACGTAAAGAAATCTTATCTAAATTTAATACTTTTGCTCCAAATATCAAAATTTTAGACAGATCATCTCTTCGCCTTCTAGGGTCACCTATTTTTGAAGATTCTTTTTCGAACTTTATCCTGGAAAAAATTAAAAATTTTGACTTTGCTTTAGAACGCCTGTCCAAAATTCATACTCATTTCGCTTTTACAATACTACAATTCTGTCTTTTCGTTCCAAATTTTACGTATAACCTTAGGTGCAGCCATTTTTGGAAGTACCCAATTTTGCTTCAAAATTTAGACGTTTCTATCAGAAATTCCCTTTCGACCATTTTGAACATAAGTTTCGATGATCGCTCCTTTGCCCAGGCCTCCTTACCAATTAAGTTTGGAGGTTTGGGAATTCGCAAAATTTCTAGTGTTGCCTTGCCGGCTTTTTTGTCCTCTGTGCATAGTATAGACTATCTGTTTAAAAAAATTCTTAAGAACCCATCTTACGATATTAGTTATGTTTCAGAGGCCAAGTTTGAATGGCAGGGCAAATGTCAAATTTCACAAATTCCTAGTTTCCCGGCATCGCAGAAGCTCTGGGATGAGCCGCTTTGTAGATTAGCACAGTTTAATTTGATTGAATCATCTGGCAATTCTGCAGAGCGCGCTCGCCTCCTAGCCGTCGCGGAGTGGGAATCCGGACTTTGGTTGCAAGCGCTGCCTTCTTTGAGCCTCGGCACGTTCCTCGATGACGAGACCTTCCGTCTGGCGGCATCTCTTCGCTTAGGTGCCACATGCACAGTCCCACATCGTTGCCCCTGTGGTGATGGCGTCGATGGACTGGGTCATCACGGCCTTTCATGCCGTAAAAGCGCCGGCCGTTTAGGGCGCCATGCCGCCCTAAATAACATAATTCACAGGGCTCTTGCCACCGTCCATTTACCAGCTGTTTTAGAACCAAGCGGGCTGGCGAGGGACGATGGTAAGAGACCGGATGGAATGACCCTTGTGCCCTGGAGGCTGGGACGGCCCCTTGTATGGGATGCCACTTGCGTAGACACCCTGGCACCGTCCCACCTCCCGGCCACCGGGTCCAAGGCCGGCGCAGCAGCGGCTGCTGCAGAAAACCTCAAACGGCGCAAATATGTAGGCATCGGTGATTACTACATTTTTGAGCCATTTGGGGTTGAGACCTTAGGGCCGTGGGGACCTTCAGCCCATAAATTATATAGCGCCATTGCCCAGAAATTGGTTGAGGTTTCTCGTGACCAGAGGGCTGGCATTTATCTCGCTCAGAGATTAAGCATTGCCATTCAACGTGGCAATGCTGTCAGCCTTCTGGGCACGTTACCTCATGGCAACGAATTGTCGGGACTGGCATTTTTGTAAATATTTAATTTTAGTTTTATTTAGTTTATTTTTAGTTTATTTATAGTTTTTATTTTAGGTTAATTTAGTTTATATTAATTAGTTTTTAGGTTTTTATTCTAGTAAATAATAAAGTTAAGTATATTGAAAAACATCACAATTTGTACTTGTCATTTTTCTAAAGGAAATAGAAACTTATAAATATGAGAATACGCAATGCAAATAATTAACACTTGTGTTTACTCTAGAACTACGTAACACCTTTATTATTCAAATTGATTTCTTTGTGTAATTTGCTTTACCTAGTCTCTACTAGGTAAAGCAAATTACACAAAGTTAAAATTTTAATACCTCTGTATTAAAATTTTAATCTATTTTCAGTCATATCCCAAGTTAAACTATTCTCTCAGGAGTAATAAAGAATCCATCCTATGCTAATATAATATAGCTGAAGAGTTTTTCCAGCTAACGAATACCGTGGCAAACGCATAGTCATCTCTGGTTGGGTGCACCGTCTCCGGAGGCAAGGCCGCTCGCTCGCGTTCCTGACTCTCCGAGACGGCACCGGCTTCCTCCAGTGCGTGCTCAACGGCGACCTTTGTCAGACTTTCAATGCGATGGTGTTGTCTACAGAGTCCTCAGTCAGAGTGTGGGGCAAATTGGAAATTGTGCCCGAGGGTAAATTGGTGAGTGAAAGAATAATACAGTAGTCACTGAGAAAAAAAAATTAATCCATTCTACATATAAAGATTCGCTTGTGTTCGCCCCAAATGTCGCCTTAAGAGTTTATTTCACATAAAAAAAATATTAATCTGAAGCATAATATAGTTATCTATTCTTATCTAGCAACGGGTCCGTGTGTGTTTACGGTAGCACGTTGAGTCTTGGACCCTTTTGTACTTACCCCCAAGCCTTACTCACACACAGCGGGATTCCTGAAGAAGGACTGCATAAGCTTCAGGATATCACCGGCTGCGAAGTGCCTGTAGTCCTCCAGTTCCGGATACGCACTTCCAAAGAGGGCCAGTCGCTTGTTAGCCAGCAAGTCACAATCACATATAATATGCTCCATAGACTCCTCTGTTTCTGCACACACCCAACATAGCGAGCTTTCGACAAGTTTTAGTTTGAACAGGTGCCCACGACATTCGAAATGTCCGGTCAGGGCTCCCATTAAAATTGTTGTCTGTTTTCTATTTAGTTTATTTTTTTTTATTTTTTTTATTATATATGGGTTTGCTCTTGACCACAAGTTTACAGATCTTTTAGATATTTATTTTAGTAATCAACTGGAAATTCTTGTGCTTAGGCACCAGGAGGCCATGAGTTGACAGCAGATTACTGGGAGTTGGTTGGCCTCGCGCCGCCAGGCGGCGCTGACGCCATTCTCAACGAAGAAGCTCTCCCTGACGTCCAACTTGATAACAGGTAATTTTGATGCGTTTTTGTGTGATATTTATGGTGGCGTTGCGCAAAGTTTCTGTTTTGGCTATGATGACGTATACATGTAAAATATGTTGATAGCTTATTTCAATTGAAATTTTACTACAATTCCAAATCAAAGGAAATTTTACTTAACTAGGATTTGTGGTGGAGGTGGCTCATTTTTGTGAGCGATAGATAAAAAGAAATTTACCTGATGCTCACACAGGGTTGGCAAAAAAACAGTTTTTTTTTAAATTTTATAAAACAAACAGTTTAATTTGTTTTATAGAAGTGTTTTTTTGTACTTTTATGTTTTTTTTTCTTTTCAGTTCCGCCCATACATTTCTAATCAATAGACCTTTATTGATTCATTTCTAGACTAAGTAGATACTTTCAAAAGAGTAAAATAAATGAATCATTATTTATTGTTATTATTAGACCAATATGTACACTTAGTTGGCAAATAAATTTTATGATTTACAAAATTAATCAATGGATAGAAAAACCTTTTTTTATGTTGCAATGCCTATCTCTAATCAGTACTGAACGGTTTACCTTCACCCTATATGTTTTAACTTTTAACCAATGTTCATTTTTATAGGGGAAATTCCTTTCTTTATATTTAGGGGAATACCCACTGGGGAATTATTTCTTTTCAACGGCGACATAGGCAATCCTAGCGGGACTTTACCGGCGCGGCGGGAAATTACCTTTCTCTCTAATAAATTTCGTAATTCTGCCTGTGACTGATAACAACTAAACTCCATTACTTTTTAATAAAATCAAATATAGAGCTCCCTCCAGACTTCCCCGAAACAAAATAAAACCTTTATCTCTTCCTCTGCGTCAAACTGTCTTAGGTCGTAATTCACCAGTATACAGATTAGGTAAACTTTATAATAATATCAGTGAATACTGTGATATACACCATGATTCTATGGCAAGATTTTGTAGAAATGTCAATGGCGCTCTGCCTGCTCAGTAGTGCCACAAATTAAATATACATTAGCTTTTTCTTAGAATGCCCTTGTTTTATAAGTATACCTTGTAAAACAAAGGTATTATTTGTGGACCTGTTTAGGTATTGTTTTTGCACCTACTCCTGCATCCAAATAATGGTACAAGCGGAGTTTACCTTAAAAGGTTAGCACAATTAGCTTAAGTAACCTACTATTACTTTATGTATTAAATAAGCATGAATTTTTTGTAATGATATTTTGTAGCAACCAATGGTAGACCTAAATAAATAAATAAAAAAAATAAAAATAAACTCCAGAAAGCAAAAAATATGCAATTTAGGTACAATTCACATCTATTCCTCAAGAAAAATAATGTTTCAAATTGTGTTTTTTATTTAATATTTTATACAATGTTTAAAACTTGATTTAATATGTGTTTTTAGAACACGGTTTTGATTAAAAATGATTTAAACACTGTTTTTGACATGTGTTTTAAAACCGTTTGTTTTAATCATGCCAACCCTGCCACACTACTCATAAAATGTCGCTATGCAATCTCAAACATGAGTACTATATTGATATAGTGCAAGCTAGAGGGAGAAACAGGAACGCTATATGACGGTGGTTCATTTCAAACACAGATAAACCCCAATAGATTCCGCTTGTATGGGCGTCCGCGGTCACCGCACTTACATGCTTTTGCACGTATAAATGAAATTGCTTCATCAGTTGCGACCAGAACTCAGACCTGTGAGGTTGTTTCGTGAAAATTTCGGAAAAAATCTATTAGGTTTGTTGAGTGTGTAAAAATGAGTCATGTTCCATAAAATGGGGCAGAAAATCGTCAAGGATATCAAATCTCCAAAAGGATGGTATAACTTTCCACAGGTAAGTTTATTAATTAATTTAATAAAATTACGTGCAGAGTTCACTTTATAATGGTCGAACTATGTGAAACATTGCGAACTAGAGTACCAAAATGGGGTGACGTTGATGTCTTTTGCAAGCATCTCTTTCTTTCCCAAGTATCAAGTATATGTGTGTCCTTTTCTCGTTGACTTAGCTGCCGCTCCCGACCCCCGCGTACTTCCTCTAAGTTTGGTGACTTTCGACGCGAACAGGCATTGAATGATACTGAATCTATTGGGGGTTATCTGTGATTTCAAATTATCACTATTACTAGTAATTTATAGATTCTAGGTTTATTATCCAAATCCAAAGAAGTTTTGCAAATAAATATATTTTTTTTAGCAATGCGAATCTACAATATAATTTCCTTGCAGGCACATAATGATCCGCGGTGAGAACACATCCAAAGTCCTTCGCGCCCGCGCGGCCGCGGTGTCCGCTTTCCGCGAACACTTCGCCGCCAGGAAGTACACCGAAGTGCAACCACCCACTTTGGTACAGACGCAGTGCGAAGGGGGCAGCACGCTGTTTAAGTTCGACTATTTTGGGTATGGAGTTTTTTTATATAATTACTAGCTTTTGCCCGCGGTTTCGCCCGCGTGAATTTCCCACGGGAACTGCTTTTTCCCGGGATGAAAGGTACCTTATGTCCTTCTCCGTACTTCCAGCTATGTGTATGCGAAATTTCAGGAAGATTGGTTCAGTAGATAAAGCGTGAAGAGGTAACAAACCACGGAAATATAAATAAGAGTGGAAGTGTTAAGTAGGCGTGGCGCGGTCGCCACAAGTAAGCAATGCATTACTAACAAACACGGCTCGTCATTCTAGTTGTGTTCTGACTTCGCGCTGAGTAGTTTGTTCGTGACATTGAATTCTCGTCGAAATTCCCTCGTCAAAATGCCATTTTGTTCTATTTTAGAGTGCAAAAATAACAGTATCAAAATTAATCTTAAAAATGGAGGTGTTTCGTACCACAGGTGAGTAATATTTCGATAATTTTCTTTAAAATAAAAGTTCAATAATGATAATAAAAACTTTAAAATATTATTTGTTAAAAGTTACCTTAATGTCATTTATATAAGGTCGATTTTGTCATTAACGGGTGCTCCTCTGTTCTTCCCGAAACGTCTATGCTACTCGATTAGTGATGTACCTAGTAAGGTAATGTTTTGGATTTTATCGATATATTTTGTTTACATTGTATGAAATATTAATTTTAAGGTTTCCCAAAGATCCTAATTTTAAAGAAAAATGGATAGATGCAACTGGCAGAGTTGTTTGGATGCCAACTAATTTAGTACTATATGTTCCGAGCATTTCGAGGAAAATAATTTCTTGATTTCGACACACTTTTTTTTATAACAAAATATTACGTTAATTTTTGATTAAAATAATAACACTATAAATCCGCGAAACAATATAGAAGAAATAAAATCTATTTTATGAAAATTTGATCTATCGATATCGATATTAAAAAATTAAATTAAAATTGATTTATTTCAGATCAAGATCCATAGCACATTACATTAAATTATTATATAAGTAATTGAATTATAATAAATATACTTATAGTTACTATTAGTACCTTCTCACCGGCATGGGTACTGTGACATGTCTATCACAGCAGTGCCGGAGACAAGGACAGTCCAATCTGTCGTCAATCATTTTCAGAATGATGTTAGCTGGCCCGCACCCTGCGCACGAGGGACGCGCCCCGTTTCCGCATGGTTGTGTGGAAACAGTCGGTGCGCGCCTCCGCGAACATGCCCGACACGCTACAGAATCGGGGCAGCCCTAAGATCACTCTGAAAGCGTTATTATACAGGATGCGGAGGTCATCGTAAACCCGCTTCGTATAGTTCACCCACAGGCTGCAAGTGTACAGTGATGTGCAGTAAGCTTTGAAAAGCGTAATTTTAACGTCCCGTGAACACCTTGCAAACCTGCGGGCTATCATATTCGCTCTAATTGACAATGCCCTCCGCTCCCGCTCAATATCGGCATTGTCCTTAAGATCCGTAGTGAGTACATGTCCCAAATACTTAAATCTATCAACCCATTCTAATGGTACTCCATTTATTCGCACTGGTGGTATATTCTGAGGACATTTAGTACCCGATTTAAAGACCATACATTGGCTCTTTCGTACATTATACTTTAAACCGTGATCATGCGCATACTCTACACATATTGCCATCAGTCTTCTCAAGCCACAAACCGAGGCACTCAACAACGCCATGTCATCGGCATAACTCAGATTGTTGACACAAATACCGTCAATATGGCAGCCCACATGTTGACTGCTGAGTTTAACAATCAGATCATTAATATATAAATTAAATAAAGTGGGGGATGTTAGCCCCCTTGTCTTACCCCGCATTCAAGCCGATACTGATCCGACATTGCCCCCGCCCAACGAACACTATTTGTCTGGTGAGTGTACCAATAGTGGAGCATGCTGATGTACTCTTGGGGCAGTCCTACAATCCTCAGTTTGTCCCACAGCAGGTCATATTGCACCAAGTCAAATGCCTGAGACAAATCAAGGAAGCAAGCGTACACTGGTGTGCTACGTTTTGTGTAATATCCGACGGTATGCTTAAAACACAAAATTGCACTTTCTGTTGAGAGTTTAGGACGAAATCCAAACTGGTTGTCATGCAGTTTAATGTATTTGTTCAGTTGTGTATTAAGCAACCCGTCGAATACTTTAGCCAAAACAGTGGCAAAGAGAAATTGGCCTATAGTTACTTTTATCAGTTAGATCTCCGGTTTTATTTTTCACTACAGGTACTACCACTGTTTTCATGAAATTCTCGGGCAAGTACGAATGGCTCACAGCTAAAGAATAGAACATAGCCAACGCACCAGCAATATGCGGCCCAGCGTATACCAGGTGCTCAATGCTGAGACCGTCATGACCAGGCGATTTGCCCCTAGCTATAAGTTTTATCGCTTTTCTAACATCACTGGCAAGAAAAACCTGAACTGAACGACCGTCCATATCAGCATTAAGCACCTCGCTCGCCGGACCCAGCGGTGACTTGACAGAAAAATGATTTTTAAAAACATTAGCTATCTCTTTCGAGTCGTTCACACCATCGACGCACACAGGAAAACCAGGCCGTACATTAATCTTGCCAGTCTCTTTCCAAAAACCGCGAAAGTTACCTTTGGCATGCTTAGCCGCTAGAGAGTCCATCTTAATTTGGTCCTGGTGATCTCGGCACCATTTTAACTTGGACTTAAAAATACGTCTAGTATCACGCATTACCTGGTAGACAGGACCGGAAGTTGGTCTACCACACATGATCCATTCTTCAAACCCGGACCTGGCCCTCCTGTGAGCATCGCTGACATGTTTGTTCCATCCAACTACGCACGGACTACGCCGCGGTCCCTTCCCCCTGCCCCCCTGCCCCCCACTCACCGTCGCTGCATCACAAAGTGCGGTAACAATGTCAGAATACAGGTTATCCAAAACATGAGCATGGTCACGGTTATTACAAAAACCCTTCGCACAATTTATACAGTCAGAAGGGAAGTTAATCAATTTTAACCTTTTGTTACACTTTTCAGTATATATTTTTATTTGTTCCTCACTTCTCACACCCCATACAACGCCGCCGTTACTACTAATAATGTCACATGACAAAGCTTTTGGGGGTAATAACTTCAGGTTACAGTGTACAACAAGCGGAAAATGATCCGACAAATATGAGTCATACAAAACATCAACATTAGTTACCAATTTCTGAGCCGGGTAAGTCGCAATACAGTGATCCAGCCAACTAGTAGTCCCGAACACATCACTAACAAAAGTAATTGTATCCGAGTCCAGTCCCAGCATATCTACATCAGTACAAGACCACAATTGGTCACTACAAATATTTATAAGTTCTCTGTAAAACAACTTACCCGGGTGCGCATTAAAATCTCCTAATATGAAAACAGCATCAATTCCACATTCATCTGTTAATGCACTTAATGCACTTAAACAATCTATAAATTCCGGTAAATTATCCGGATCGTTCGTTGGCATGTAAACATTTACCACTAACACTGGTCCGTCATCTGTTATTATTTTAATAGCACATATACGATCATTATTGCACCGTAACACTGTAACCTGTTTAAACGCACTACACCTCCACAACAAAGCCGTACCGCCATACGGTCTCCCTCTTCGTATGCCCACAGATGTATCAACCGCAGATGTCGCAGTGTATCCAAATTCGTTGTCAATAGTGCTTATGAAGGGAATATCATGTGGCATTAGCCAGGTCTCTTGGAGACAGACGATATCGGCCGTATTGCACAAGCCCCTTATATCATCAATAGACCGCTTTATGCCCTGACAGTTAAAGGTAATAAAACGAAATGTACCACTATCCATTATTTGGCTGTGTTGTGCCGTCCTTATACGAATTCCTTTGTTTATAATTCACAAAGCGACGAAATATAACTCCAGCCGGCCACATAGTTTCATCCAAATACATCGGTAAGTTAGCCTCCGATATAAAAAAAATTGTAAGCCTTGTGACCTCTCTCAATTTTCATCTTTGATTGCTCAAGAGTAACTGTTTCATTCGTCTTTTTAAAAATGTAATCTACTATATCTTTTTCCCTAGTAGACATGTGTACATTCGTTATAAACATCGGAATTTTAATCTCTGCCGCTTTAAATGTACATTCCGAATCTCTTGCGATGCCTGTCCTGCCCGCATATCTGTATTTCTTATTTTTCTTTCGATATGTGACATCCTGCCATTCTCTTTCATTCAAATCAACCGTGGCAGAAGGTGAGCACTCTGACTCATGCATATCTGTTGCGTAGTTACAACTTGTCTTATCGGTGACAGTCAGCTGATCCATTGTAGTTGATATTGTGTTGCAATAATCAATCCGCTACTGCACTAATCGAGTAGCACTAGGAATACTTTCATTTGACGCTAATTTAAACCCTATTAACTTTGATTTATGGGTCATAGTTGCTTAAAAGTTTTGAAACGCCATCTATTGTCGAGTGGCGGAATTTTTTCTTCAGTCGACGTTGGACTTTAAAACGTCTTATTTACGTTCTCGTACAGTACAAATTAAGCCATATGTCGAAGACTTAAGGTACTTGTTTGTCCGATATAGTCGCATTGACTTAATACACTTTGATAAAATAAAAATGACCAATAAAGCTCATTGTTCATCTGTAGTGTAGTGTATGATTTGTAACTTAAATGTGTGAGTTTGGCGACCACGGTTCACTTACTAATTTTATCAAGTAACACTTCCACTCTTATTTATATTTCCGTGTAACAAACAAACAAACAAACTCACTTTCGCATTTATAATTGTGCAGAGCAACTACGCTCTGCTGCCAGAAAATGTGCGCAGAGCGAATCCGGACAAACGAAGCGGCGGGAAGAATTCTGTACCGGAACTTTACCGGGAAAAAATCTACCGGTAAAATTAAGTACCGGGAAAAAATCTCCACGCGACACCACGCTTGTCCGACTAGAATCTAACTTAAGCTATACGCAGTCTGCTACCACCGTAGCTTATGAAGGGAGCTACAGGGCCCTATATGATAACCTAACCTATAAATTAACTGGAATTGAACACTTACCAAACTAAATCTTCTTTCTCTTCGGATCCAAACTTGAGTGTCTTCGGGAAGGGGGAATTCCTAATTACCCTACCTAACCCTTGAGATCTCAATTCCCCAGGACAAATAAATAGATTTCTTCCCGTAGTTTCACTCGGGAACAGCCAGATGTGAACAGCCAGCCACGTTTCACCTCTCACAAGAAAAAGTCACCATGACGGGTACACAAACACAAAGTTCAATAGTTATTTAACAAACAGGAAATTCACAAACACAACTCAAGCTAATTAGCAATCAAAGAACGCGGAACCTCTCGCGTATTAAAAATCAAACCGATATCGCATAGGGCAATGCAATGGCGACCGTCCGCGAGCCATTCGCGCTAGCAAAGTGAGAACCCCGAAACGCCTGGCGGCGATAACAGGAAACGCCTGCGTTTAGTTTTACCCAATATATTACAAACATCCCCCCGTCCCGGTCTGAGAAGCAGACCGCTAGCTTACTCTACGGGAAGGCGGGCGAGAGAGGTCACACCTCTCCTTAAAATCGAACCGTCGACCAACACCTCAGCCACACGCGGAGTGCCATCTCCGCCAAGAATCAAACGTAATATGCGAGCTCGTCGCCAAAGCAATGAGGGCAAATTTGCCTCTTTTAACAACACTAAATCACCCTCCCTGGGAGGCTCAGTCCTGTCTGTCCACTTCACTCTTTGCTGCAGCAAATGCAAATATTCAAGCGACCAGCGACGCCAAAAGTCCTGGCTCATTTGCTGCAACATTTGAAAACGCGACAACCGATATACGCGTTCATCCTTCCACGGGTATTCGGGCAGGGCATTCAACGGCCCTCCCACCAAAAAATGACCAGGGGTGAGAGCTTCCAAGTCATTTGGATCTGGAGATAGCGGACAGAGAGGACGAGAGTTGAGGACCGCCTCAACTTTACAAAACACTGTGGCCAGCTCTTCAAAAGTTAGAGCCGTTTCTCCGATAATGCGGCGGAGGTGGGTCTTTGCGGATTTCACAGCCGCTTCAAAAATCCCTCCCCAATGGGGGCAACTTGGGGACTAAACTTCCAGGTTATTCCCCTTTGAGCAGCAATTTGACTTAAACTAATACAATTCTTATCAATAAACACAGAAACATCCTTAAGATAATTTACAGTTCCCTTATAGTTTGTGCCATTATCAGACCTAATAAGGGAAGGTAGACCTCGACGCGAAACAAAGCGATCCAACGCGGCGACGAAGGCCTCCGTAGTCAGAGCCGATACCACCTCCAAATGGACAGCCTTGGTGGCCAAACAAACAAATACACACAAATAGCCCTTCACAATACGGGCATTACGAAAGGGAGAAGCCTTGATCGAAAAGGGGCCGGCAAAATCGGTTCCAACGCCGTCAAACGGCCTCGACGGTCGGATTCGATCAGCGGGCAAATCACCCATCTGTGGTTGCATCGTGGATGCCTTCAACCTATAACATGCAATACATCGAAACAGGACACTACGGATTGCTCTTCGGGCAGACAAAATCCAAAACTCGCGTTGCAAAATAGCCAACAAAGCATTGCACCCAGCATGGGCGTTACGAATGTGTCGATCAGACACCAAAAGCTGCACCAAGGGTCCGCCCTTGGGCAACAACAGAGGATGGCGAGTCTCATATGGAAGATCCGCCTTCCGGAGCCTGCCTCCAACCCGAAGAAGCCCATCCGAGTCGATGTACGGGTTCAAACGAGCGACCGCGCCCTTCAACTTAGCGCGTGCGTCGCGCAAGATACGAAGCTCTGACTCAAACCGTCCGGTCTGCACGACACGGACCCAATGCAACAATGCGCTCCGGCGCTCTTCTGCACCTGCAATCGGCTCCAACCGCTTTGCCTGTGGGTTTCTACAATTATGTATGAAACGCTTAATCCAACTGGTAACACCCAGAAGCTTATCCAAGCTGCTATACCGAGCAAGTAGCCAATCCGGCTCCGACGTCGTCTCAGCGACTACAGCATGTACACGGAGCCCAGTCAAACTCAAAGAAGTAACATCTGTCTGACAGACAGGCCAAGAAGTTTCTGATCCCATCAGCCACTCTGGACCCCACCAGAGCGGGTGTGACACCAGTTCTGGTGCCGTACAACCTCGGGAAGCACAGTCCGCTGGGTTAAGCTCTCCCGGCACATGTCTCCATGTTATATCAATTCCGATATTCTGGATTTGGGAAACCCGATTTCCCACAAAAACCTCCAAGGTATGTGGGGCCGCGCGCAACCATGCAAGCGCGACCTGGCTATCCGACCAGGCGAAGATGTCCCGTATTTCGACCGTGGCCGCCAGTTCACTGGCAACGTGATGCAACAATTTAGAGAGAAGGTGAGCTCCACTCAACTCAAGCTTGGGAATAGTCAGCCTAGTCCTGATGGGGGCGACCTTGCTCTTCCCTAACAAAAGCGAGACATTGACCCGGCCATCGGCGTCAACTGTCCGCATATAGACTGACGCGGCGTAGCCTCGCTCCGACGCGTCACAAAAGCCATGCAGGCTGGCTCGATATTTCCCGGGGGCAATATTCGACGAGGCAAGGCAATCCGATTGACTTCCTTAATCGATGAAAACAACTCGAGCCAATCATCCAATGGAGGACCAAACAGCGGCTCGTCCCACGAGACGCCCAAAGTCCAAAGTCTCTGAAGAAGACACTTCGCAGAGAATATCACTGGACTGATCCAACCGCTTGGATCAAACATACGGGCTATTACGGACAACACCGTTCTCTTAGTCCAGACTTTTGGTATTTCCAAGTCCACTTGGAATGTGAAAATATCGGTTAGCGGCTGGTACTGCATGCCCAGCACCGCTATCCTGTTGGGATCATCCACATCCTCAAACAGGTGAGGGTTCTGTTGGTGATCCTCCGGGATCCCTTCTAGAACTTTAGGCTCATTGGACAACCACTTACGTAGCTCGTAGCCACCTGTCTTCAATATTTCAATCAATTCATCCCGCAGTAGGAGGGCCTCCTCAATACTTTGGGCTCCGGTGCACACGTCATCAACATACAAGTCACGTGACAGCACGGAAGCCCCACGGGGAAAGCGGATCCGTTCCCGCTCTGCCAATTCAAGCAATGATCTGATGGCGATATAGGGACTAGATTTCAAACCATACGTGTTTGTGTTGAGTTCATACACCGTCACAGGATCCTCAGGGCGCTCACGCCAGAGTATCAACTGGAATCGCCTGTCCTCAGGATGTATGACTGTCTGGCGGAACATCATCCGGATGTCCGCGCCAAAAACCACTTGATGTCTTCTAAAGTTCAAGATGATGTCAATTATGTCCCTATGCAATTTGGGACCCGAATGCAAACATAGATTCAACGAAACCCCGTTCGAAGTGGGTGCGGACCCATCGAAGACGGTCCTCAATTTGCCTGTTGAGGCCTTCACCACCGCGTGGTGGGGCAAAAAATAATGCTCAGTTGAGCTCCAATCAACTCGAGCCGGAGACATGTGACCCAAATCCTCGTACTCGCGCATAAATTCAATATATTTATCGCGAAGTACGTGGTCACGCTGCATACGTCGCTCCATGGACAGCAGTCGTTTCTCCGCAAGCGCCCTACTTTGCCCTAGGCTAGGACGAGAGGCAACAAAAGGTAACCTAGTTACAAACCGACCGGAGGGCAACCTCTCCGTGGTCGATCGAAAAAGGGCTTCGCACTCAGCGTGTTCCGGATCCATCCTGGAACTCATAGGTGGCTCCTCCACCTCCCAAAACCTTTGCATGGTCTTGGCCAAGGACGCTGATGCGACGACCGGTGGCTCCTCCACGGTGCTATTATCAAACACAGGGCCCATCAGGGCGAAACCAAAGATAGTAGACACTGCCATCAGTGAAGACGAACCCAGAGCTTTCTGGGTACCCAACAAAATCCAACCCAATACGTCCGAGCCCAGGAGCAAGTCCACTGGGCCGGGATGAAAGACAAAGGGGTCGGCCAAATCCAGACCCGAAACCAAAGACAACACACCCGGCGGTATGTCTGTCGAGGGGTGCCAACCCGCAATGGTATCCATTACCATAGCCGAAGTCGTGATCCTCATTGTGGAGGACTTCAGCGAAGAAAAGGTGACAAGTGTCTGGCCCGTCAGACACTTCACTTGTATGCCACCAACTCCAAGAAGTGGCACAGGCGAGTCTTCCACGACTAAACCTAACTGGCGTGCCACTCGAGTGGTAACCAAACTGCTTTGAGCCCCTGAGTCCAACAGAGCTCTCAAATTAATGGCTTCCCCCTACGACCCCATACGCGGACCACCGCGGTAGGGAGCAGAACCGTCCGCGGCTCTGTCCCAGCAAGGGAGCAAGCTAGTTACGGGCTCCCCACTCTCTCCAAACCAGGGGCGCGCCACTGACCCGGATAATATGGCGGGCGAGTGCACATCCCCATCTGAGGGGGGCATAACCCGCGGCCCGGCCATACATATGGTACGGCGGGTGGTACTCCAGCCGTGGGTACTCGTGCAGCGGCGGAGAAAACCGCTGCGGCTGCATGTGTTGGGTATTGGTAACCCGCGTGGAGGGGGTGTCCCCACTCTCACGTCCGATCTAGGGCCCCCGCCCATGGGGGCCCTATCCGGGGCCTGGCCAGCTACATACTGGCCATGACCTTGGGGCGCGTGGTCCCGGTCCGCCAAGACCCGCGCAGGTACGCGACCCCCTCCCGAGGGGGTGCGACGAGCGAAGCCGCGTCCTCCGTCCGGTGGTGGAGGGCTTCGCGCAGGAGCGCCCCCGCCCATAGGGGACCCCTGCCTCAACATCCGGGTGCCATCCCCGTTGCGGTTCATGCAAAGCATCGCGTGGTGCCGCCCACGGCATGCACTGCATGGTATGGCTCTGGGACAGTCACGTGCATAGTGACCGCCCAAACAATAAAAGCAAAGTTCATGCCGCTTTGCCATGCGGCGCCGATCTTGTACTGGCAGTCCCTGCCAGTCCCTGCATTGCAGCAGGCTGTGGCCCATCCGACCACATTGCAGGCAGTCCGCGTCCCTCGCGACTGCTGCCGTGTGTGCAACCCGCGCACCAGCTCCACGCGGTGGCGGTTGCCGTCCCTGTTGGGGCCTCCCTCGCCATGAGGGTTCCAAGGGCCTACGTTCAGGCGCTCTGGATGGCGCTGAGTCCGTCATGGTATTCTCAGCAGCCCGTGCCTCAAACTCCAAAAACTTCACCAAGTCAGTGAAGGTTGGTAGGGTGGTGCTGTCCCGCTCCGCATTCTCGCGCTCAAACCGCGAGCGGATGTCATTGGGCAATTTGCCCAATACAATGTGCACCAGCAAAAAGGACCATTGGTCCACCGGCAGCCCCAGTGTGCGGAGCGCGTTACAGGCCACTGTAACGGGCGTGAGCAACTGCAGGCGCAACTGTGCCCTGTTGGCCACCTTGGGCAGGGCCATCAACTGTGCGGCGTGCGCATCCGCTAACAAACGTAAGTTTTGGTAGCGGGAGTTCAATAACTCCCAAGCCGTATCGTACTGGTCGTCCTCCACCCGGAGGTGCTGGATGAGCGACCGCGCTTCATCCTCAAGAGTGGAGAGGAGGTAGGCCATCTTCTGGGCCTTCGACAAATCCTGTCGTGCTACGACCAGGGACTCAAACATATTTTTATATGCTACCCACTCCTCCATCCTACCCCCAAAGTGGGACAGCTGAAGGGTGGGGAGCCGACCAGTAACCGCTGGTCCTTCCTGTCTAACAGGTGTGCGAGGGGCTGGTCCGCCAGCCTGTCTCGCCCTTATTGCGGTCACCGCCTCCGCGATATCATCGTGCAGACTCAGGATCTGGTCCATGTCCGCCATGTGACCTGCGTAGGCCTCCGGGGTAAGATCGGCTTCGGTAAGCGCCGCCATGGCCGCTTCCGCGCTAATCAATCGTGAGTGGAGGTGATCCGCTCTTAGCAGTATGGCGCCCTCCCTGTCCTTCCGGGACAGGAGTCCTCCGGCCGTCACAAACCATCTCAATTCGTTGGCGAGTGTCGCCCTAGCATTGGAGGCCTTCGCCATCGCGTCAAGTCACAAACAAAAAATAACAAAAGGTAAATAAAAAACAACAAAATCAAGCAACTACACGAAGAACCGCGGTAGGTATGAGAATGGCACAAACCCGGAACGCACGGTACAAACCGCAAACAAATACAAAAAAGGTTACAAATATTCTTATACAAACAAACTAAGAAAAATCTAATAATTTTTACAAACAATTAATTATTTTTTACAAACGAACAAATAGAGGGTAGATAAACTACGCTCTGCTACCAGAACATGTGCAGAGCAACTACGCTCTGCTGCCAGAAAATGTGCGCAGAGCGAATCCGGACAAACGAAGCGGCGGGAAGAATTCTGTACCGGAACTTTACCGGGAAAAAATCTACCGGTAAAATTAAGTACCGGGAAAAAATCTCCACGCGACACCACGCTTGTCCGACTAGAATCTAACTTAAGCTATACGCAGTCTGCTACCACCGTAGCTTATGAAGGGAGCTACAGGGCCCTATATGATAACCTAACCTATAAATTAACTGGAATTGAACACTTACCAAACTAAATCTTCTTTCTCTTCGGATCCAAACTTGAGTGTCTTCGGGAAGGGGGAATTCCTAATTACCCTACCTAACCCTTGAGATCTCAATTCCCCAGGACAAATAAATAGATTTCTTCCCGTAGTTTCACTCGGGAACAGCCAGATGTGAACAGCCAGCCACGTTTCACCTCTCACAAGAAAAAGTCACCATGACGGGTACACAAACACAAAGTTCAATAGTTATTTAACAAACAGGAAATTCACAAACACAACTCAAGCTAATTAGCAATCAAAGAACGCGGAACCTCTCGCGTATTAAAAATCAAACCGATATCGCATAGGGCAATGCAATGGCGACCGTCCGCGAGCCATTCGCGCTAGCAAAGTGAGAACCCCGAAACGCCTGGCGGCGATAACAGGAAACGCCTGCGTTTAGTTTTACCCAATATATTACAAACAATAATATTAGTTATGATTAGGATGTATTTTTTTAATGTGTGCTTTATGACGCCCCTTTATATATTTAGATAAAAATCCAGTTAACTAGGATAGGCTCTTTTAGCGTGAGTGAGCACTAAGAATTTTGGAAATTCCACCCCTCAGGGGGTGAAATGGATGAGATATCTTATAAACGTGGTTCTTCCATGTTGGTCTGGGAGTGAAGAAAAACCACAGAATGTGCCAACTGCTTCTCTTCCAGCGCAGATTGTAAAAGTCAATCGAGGGAAAGGGCTTTTAACTAGGGATTCCTCTCATAGGTAATGGGTTAGCAACCTGTCGCTAAATCTGAATCTCCATTCCATCAGAGAGCCCACTATTCAGCTAAGCGTGGCCTTCGAGTCTCACGACTCTTGGCTCTAACTACCCCATAAGGGGTATAGGCGTGATTCTTTGTATGTAATGTAAGTATATACGTGGTTCCGTGGAAAGACTCGGTCGCTTCGCTCGCTCGGTCAATAAGATTGTTTATCTACACTCATGTCGAAATATTCGAATTACGAATTTGAAGATGGCTTTATAAAGACGTACTTTATCAACGCACATACATAAAATTAAAAAATAAAAGTCATTTTAGTACCGCTAGCGATATCGTAAAATAACTTTTAAATTTTTAAAGTACACTTTTACTTTTTAATTTATTAATTTAGGCTATGGTTTTAGGCTGAATGTAAAAAAGAGGCGCACGCACGCGCAGTTTAAACTTGTGAAAAAAATGGCCCACGCATTCGTAGTTTGAACTTTAGTTATTACTACAGTTTTCAACTATAGTTATTATTCGTAGTTTCCCGCTATAAATTTTTTCTTTGTTACCTAGCTACTTTGTTTCATTTTAATTGTTCCTATGAGTGAAGATAAAGTAGTGTATGCAACTGTACATAATTAGGCATTAAAACACTCGGGTGATGTTATTATGAAAACCACACTCATGTTTTAATGCCTCTCATTATGTATCCACAGTGCCAACGCGTACCTAACGCAGAGCTCTCAGCTGTACCTGGAGACCTGCCTGCCCGCTCTGGGTGACGTGTACTGCATCGCGCAGTCGTACCGCGCGGAGCAGTCGCGGACCAGGCGCCATCTTGCCGAGTGAGTGTTCCTTATTTAAATGTCATTTGTTTTTCTTTTGTGTTTCATCTGTCTATTTGACCAGGCTCTTTTTTTCTGTTAGTTGTGAGTACTAGGCGCCATCTTGCCGAGTGAGTGTTCTTTATTTAAATGTCATTTGTTTTTCTTTGAGTTGTTTTATCTGTCTTCTTTTCATGCAACATGTGTCATACTGCTTTTAAATCTTAAATTATGTTTTTATTTTGTTTTGTTTTGTTTTCGGTAACAAGGTACAATTTGTTTTATATTTTAGCCACCTTGCCCTCCTCTTTTGGTATCAGCTGAAAATCAGCGCTTTGGCTTTTGCCTTGGCACCATGCTGAGCTGGTCGCCATTTCGACGAATTTAGTTAAATTTAGTGTTAATTTGGTAAATATGTTATTTTAGTGCAAAATTTGTCGAATAAAGAATTTTTCTTTCTTTCTGTCTATTTGGCCAGGCTCCATTTTGTGGTAGTTGTAAGTTCGACTCACATTTGACCGAATTTATTGCATTTATTTTTACCCTGTCACAGCAATCGTAAGTTCGACTCACATTTGACCGAATTTATTACATTTATTTTTACCCTGTCACAGCAACCCCAATAGGGAATACTCGTATGCATGTATTTTTTTTATCGTTTCTACGTATTACTACATTGACAAATCTATCATAATGATGGTGATTTAAACGCGGCCATTATGGCGATCTTGTTCGTGTGCGCGGTGACGTCATGTTTTGATGTGATTGGTTCAAAAGTTACTGTGAACCAATCACAACGAACATCTGATGTCACATTTTGTTTCACCTAATAGCGTGCGTTTTGGAAATTTGCCAGGGAACTTCCACTTTTTGATAATTAAATTTCGTTGTTAAATTAGATAATACTAGCTGCGCCCCGGGGCTTCGCTCCCACGGGAATTTCGGGATAAAAAGCAACCTATGTACTATTCCCGGTATTTTTCTACCCATATACCAAATTTCATCGAAATCCCTCAAGTAGATTTTGCGTGATTGAGTAACAAACATCTTCACAAACTCACAATGTTACAGGACTTGAACTAGCGTACGACCTTGCTCATCTGACGTGCATATTCCCTATTGTAATCCCCAGATACAGCCACGTGGAGGCGGAGTGTCCGTTCATAAACTTCAACGAGCTTCTGGATCGCATCGAGGACCTGGTGGTGGACGTGGTGGACCGGATACTGAAGTCCCCCGCCGCAGAGCTTGTCTATGATCTCAACCCTAACTTTGTGGTGAGCGATATTACCATAGCCTATCTATACCCCCTTCCCAACTATCCCAATGTCCGTATAGAGCTGCTGGATCGTATAGAGGACCTGGTGGTGGACCGGATCCTGAAGTCTTTTGCTGCTGAGCTCGTCTATGATCTTAACCCTAACTTTGTGGTAAGCGATACTACTATAGCCTGTATCCCAATCACAACTATCTCAATGTCCATTCATCAACTTCAACGAGCTGATAGATCGCATAGAGGACCTGGTGGTGGACCGCATCCTGAAGTCCCCCGCCGCAGAGCTTGTCTATGATCTCTACCCTAACTTTGTGGTGAGCGATATTACCATAGCCTATATCCCAATCACAACTAATGTTATACACTAGTCGTTCCTTGGGGTTTCGCTCCCATGGGAATTTCGGGTTAAAATCTAAGACATCTGGTACAACGCTGTCATTTGAATTTGACACATCGACAACTGTTGTCTTTAAATGACAGTATCATAGAGGAATAACAGTTCTTATTTTTTCCATGGTTATTCTTAAACCATGGAAAAAATTAAGAATTGTATTTTTTCCATGGGAATATCTAAAGTATAGAGAGAAAGTTTAAAACAGCGTTCGTAAGACGAAAGAGTGCATCCGACGACGTGTCAACCGTTTAACTTTATCAATCAATCAAATACTTTATTTGTAAAACAAGGTAGTAATGACTTTAAACCTCTCTGTGCTTTAGTTGTTCCTCTGAGGACAGTATTGTATCATTAACAAGACCTCACTCACCAGTAGCGCCAACTAGTGAGCGAAAATAATAACCCTCATTGTCTTTTTCAGCCACCAAAGAAGCCGTTCAAGCGCATGACTTACATAGATGCTATCGAATACTTACGCAAGAACAAAATTACTAAGGACGACGGCTCGTTCTACGAATTTGGAGAGGTTAGCTTTTTTCATCATCATACATACATACATACATAGAATCACGTCTATCCCTTACGGGGTAGACAGAGCCAAGAGTCGTGAGACTCGAAGGCCACGCTTAGCTGAATAGTGGGCTCTCTGATGGAATGGAGATTCAGATATAGTGACAGGTAGACACTCAATATTGATTTCTGATAGTGCAGTGAAAACGACTTACTCAAAATTGATTTTTGATAGTGCAGTGGCATCCGCGTCAAGGCTGGACAGCTCGTGAGATAAATTAGTGATAAGATTAATAAGTATCTGTGTAAGAAAAGCGCTAGTGCGCAGGTGGCCGGCCCGGTACGGCAGGACTACCTAACCTATAAAATGGCAGCCACAAATATGCAGTGCTTATCTGAAAAGAAACATTTTGGATCCGAACCGGATATATCGAAACAAAAAGATAAAACTCGGATCATAGATTATTGGGCTAGTTCCCGGCAAAAAAAGAAACGATCAGATGACGAACAGGATAGTGACTCGAGTATATCACATGACCATAGTCGTCAGAAAATGTCATGTTGTAATACCAGCGAAATAAAGGACACGCTGGTGGCGTTTCAAAAACAAATGGAAATGATGAACTCAGTCCTGGTTTCAATGAAAGAGGAACAAAACGCTCGTTTCATTGGCCTTCATACGGAAATCTCAGAAGTTAAGTATGAGCTTGGCGATATTAAAAAATCATATAAAGAAATGGAACAATCAGTGGATTATCTCGGTAAAAAGTTTGTAGATATGGAGAAGTGCCAAAAAGACATAAGAGAAGATTCCAAGAAGCAGGAGAACAGATTAAAAGATATCATACATAAAAATGTGTATTTAGATAAAGCAAATAAAGCACTAGAGGAGAGAATTATGAGACTGGAACAGAAGGAATTGTCCAGAAAGATAGAAATAATTAATGTCCGAAAGCTGGACGGAGAAAGTGCTATGGAAACGATTTATAAAATTGGAGAGGCGTTGGGACTTGGGACGGAAGACATTGAGAAAGCCTGGAGGGTGCCAGGTGACAACAAAAAAGGCCCAAGGCCATTGATTGTTTCATTCAAAAACCGAGAAGCTCGCTTGCAATGGCTCGGATATAGAAAAAATAATATAACAAATGGCTCAATATTTAAAAGTGAGGATAACTCAAAAATTTTTATTAATGAGCATCTAACCAGACAAATGCGCCAACTATTTTGGAATGTTAAAACTAAACTGAAAGATATATATAAATATATATGGATTCAAAATGGTAATATTTTGATAAAAAAAGATGATGGAGAAAAACAAGTGTACCTTTGAAAGTGATATTGAATTACATATTAAAAAAGACAATATTTGAAAGTGTACACTACAGATAATAAAATTTGATTAGATACTTTAGTACTGCCATACAAAAATAAACATAAGTATATAATTATCAGAGTAAAATATGCCAACTGATTTTGTTCCTGAATTTACACCACAGGATATATCATACTGTAATTATGTAGACATCAAACAATGGCATGAGAAAATAAACATACAAACAAATAGATTACATATCATACATGTAAACTTGTGTTCGATAAGGAAACACTTTGGTGAACTGTTAACATTATTAGAAGGATGTATCCAGAACTTGGATATAATTTGTCTAACAGAAATAAATATAAAAGACATAGAGGAGAGTATGTACCAAATAGATGGCTTTAACAGTCACTCATGGACAAGAGACACACAAAGTGGTGGAGGAATACTGCTATATGTAAGGAATAACATCATATTTAAACCTGTTGAAGTTCCCGTTATAATGACCCAATGTGAGATGCTGTGCGGGGAATTGCAGATCGGAGAGTATAATACACATATAGTTGTTATATACAGACCACCAAGAACAAATAAGTCTATATTTATTACTGAGTTGTCGAATGTACTGAATACGATCCCAAGACGGGACAATTTAATTTTAATTGGAGATTTAAATATCAATATATTAGAAGAGAAGCGTGACGTGTCCGACCCTACAGCTAATAGGTATTTAAATGTGCTTAGTGAGTTAGGTTTACAGTGTGGTGTGCGTGACATAACGCGGGAGTGCATCGTTGCTAGAAAGCTAGTGACGTCGTGCATTGACCATGTGTTCGTGCGGACTGGATTACCAGGTACTATCCATACGTATATAGTGTCGAGCAAGATAGCGGATCATTACATGATAGGACTGTCAATGGAACTTGATAAGTTAATAATGGACACAACCCCTAGATTGTTTTATAAGGAAGGTCTGGTTTCTAAAAAATTAGATGAAATTCAATGGTCGGATTTGTTACATCTGGATGATCCAATTGAAATTTACAGCGGAATAGTAGAAAATTTTGAGAATGTTTATACAACATGTACCTTTCAACAAAACTGTGACAATAAGAAAAGAGGTGCCCAAATATGGGTTACTAATCACTTGCAGAAGATGATAGAGGATAGAGATAGTTTGTTCAAAAAATGGAAATCAAATCCGAAAAACAATAATTATAGATTAGAATATACAAGACATAGAAATAATACAAATAAACTTATAAATCACGCTAAAAACATGAGTCGTAAAAAGAAATTGGAAGACTGCAGAGGCGATTTGCGAAAAATTTGGTGTCAAGTAAATAATTGGTTAGGTAGAAATAAATTGTCAGTCGACAGTGTGGTTGAAAAGTACATGTTGAGGACGGAAACAAAAACACAGGTATGTAATTCTTTTTGTGAAACATTTACAGAGGAGATAGAGAATATTAAAAACAAACACACATGTCAACAATTATTATTAGATAGGCAATCATATGTATGTGAGAGTAATGTAAGTTTTAGGTTTACCAGGGTGTTGCCGGAAGATGTTATAAAGGTTATTGATAAGATGGACTGCAATAAGGCGTCGGGATCGGATGGTATTAGGGCAAAAGACTTGAAACAAATAAAGAATAAGATTGCACCAGTCATTGCACATTTTATAAATTTGAGCATCCAAAAAGGAGTGTATCCAAGTGAGTTAAAAATGGCAATTATAAGACCGATTCATAAGCAGGGTTCTCATACAGAATATACTAATTATAGGCCGATAGCCATATTGAATGTCATTAACAAAATTGTAGAAAAAATTATAGTTGGTCAGGTGACAATGTTTTTAGAAAAGAATGATATTATTAGTGACGCTCAACATGGTTTTCGGTCAAATAGAAGCACGGCCACTGTCTTGGCTAAATTTGTGGACAAAGTAAACAACTCATTAAATAAGCAACAGATGGTGGTAGCAGTCTTTATAGACTTCAAGAAAGCCTTCGATACTCTCGATCACGATGGCTTATTGCGGTCCATGGACGAGTGTGGTATAAGAGGACCCATGAACGCCTGGTTCCGGGAATATCTGAGGGGGAGGCAGCTAGAGGTGAGAGTCTGTGGCGCGGCTAGTTATAAAGGCGATATTAAATATGGAGTCCCGACCGGCTCTGTTTACGGCCCAGCTGGTTATAAAATGCATGTAAACAGCATGCCAAATGTGGTTAAGAAATGTGATGTGTTTATGTTTGCAGACGATACCTGCCTTATATATAGTCATAAAGATCAATCGACAATACGAAGCGCCGTCCAAAGTGACTTTGATAATGTGGTACGCTGGGCACATGATAATGAGATAATAATTAATATCGCTAAGACAAAGTATATGTACATTAGGTCGCCATATAATAAAATCAAAGATTTAACTTTTGACATAAAGGGACATACATATGATTGTCTACATAAACATAAAGATAAGTTAAACTGTTCGTGTGTTCTATTACAGCAAGTGAATACTTATAGGTACTTAGGACTTATAGTAGACTGCCACTTTAGCTGGAACTACCATGTGGACTCTGTATGCAATAAATTGCGATCAATCTTATGCAAATTTAATAATCTTAAGTATTTAGTGTCTAAGAGAATAATGTACCTACTATACCACGCCTTGGCTGATGCTGTGATATCTTATGGGCTGGGTGCGTATGGCCTGACCTTTCCTGTTCATACTAATAAAATTAAGGAACTCCAAATTCGAATGTTAAAATTACTAGTTACTAGAAATGTCAAAGAATCTGTTGAGAGTTATGATAAGCTATTTAAGATATGCAATATATTACCAGTACATGAAAAAGTTAAAATGGCTATTATTTTAGAACAGTATGGCAAGAGTGAGAACAAACAGGAAATGAGGTTTTCGTACCCAACCCGGTTATCAAAAAAATATAAACTAATAGTCCCGAATGTAAAAAACTATTATGGTAAACGTGAAAGAAGGTGGACCACGCCCGTATATTTAAATAACCTACCGCAAGAAATACATGAAAAAGTTAGAAATGCAAAGAGTAAAAATGAATTAAAAGCAATATTAAGAAAACATTATCTCTCAGACTGTCCTTAGAGTCACATAATAATTATTTAGGTTTACACAACTGACCAAAAAATGTATGTGTGTTTGTGTGTATGTAAGTTTATTTGTGCCGCCATAGGTCAAAACACCATAAAAATTGTTTGTGATACACATATTTTGGTTTACACAATTGACCAAAAAAGGAGTGTTGTGTTCTTGGGATTTATGTATGTGTTTTTGTGTGTATGTAAGTTTCTTTGTTCCGCCATAGGCCAAAAACATCAGAAAACTTGTTTGTGATTCACATATTTTGGTTTACACAACTGACCAAAAAAGGAGTGTTGTGTTCTTGGGATTCATGTATTTTTTATGTACCTATGTGTGTTTGTATGTATGTAAGTTTCTTTGTTCCACCATAGGTCAAAAACACTATAAAACTTGTTTGTGTTTGTTTTTATAAACAACCGTATGCTTATTAGATATAGAAATAGGTACTCTAATATAATACTTAGTTTAATGAAACATGTATTAACTTAAATATAGTTAATGTTATCTATATAGGTATGTAAGTTTGTTCCGCGAGGGCTGCCGACAAACTGTTTCACAGTTTGGCAGAAAATGTAAAAAGTAATTGTAAAAAATTTTTGTGTAATAAATAAATTAAAAAAAAAAAAAAAAAAAAGGTTGCTGCCGTCGCCTATGAGTGGAGGAATCCCCAGTTTAAAGCCCTTTCCCTCGATTTACTTTTACAATCTGCGCGGGAAGAGAAGCAGCTGGCACATTCTATGTTTTTTCTTCGCTCCCAGACCAGCATGGAAGCATCATGTTTAAACCTTGTTACCTATAAAAAATCAGTCCGTGTTGATTGAATATATAGCTTCGATCAAAAATTATACCTTTAGTCTAAGCAATGAATATTGTAATGCAATGGACCGTACTGTCAGAAATAAGAGCACATGTGCTATTATTTTCAGGCCGTTTTCAGAGTTGTCACCTTTAATCTAGGTGAGATAATATTGTTGATCGAAGACTTATATTATTTAAACGACGCGACAAATTTGAAGCTGGTTTTCACTGTCATTAGGACAATTGCGGACGTTTTAATATTTTTGTCAATTTTAATTATATATTCTTCACATTCTTTATTCTAGGACATCCCGGAAATGCCCGAGCGCAAGATGACAGACCAGATCGGAGAGCCGATACTCCTGTGCAAGTTCCCAGCGGAAATCAAGTCGTTCTACATGCCTCGCTGCAAGGAAGACCAGCGGCTGACTGAATCTGTTGATGTTCTGATGCCAGGAGTGGGGGAAATGGTCGGCGGCTCCATGAGGATCTGGGATTACGACGAGCTCATGGAAGGTGAGACTTGCTTGTGTTTTATGAACGCCTGGTACTTCGGCTGACTGAATCTATTTATTTATTTTTATTTTATTTATTTGTTACAAAAAACCAACAGCTTAAATCTAGGCATATGTTTAGGTAAGTATATTATTCTTGAGCCAATAACAGGTTTTTGGTAATATTATACACATTAGTAACCCATCTTTTACTATCATTGTTAAAAATATTTTTATATAATGAAGAAAACTAAAAAAAGAAAAACCCAACATACTACTACCGACAAGACAGATTTATATATTTGTATTTGAAACACTACTGGATCAATTTCAATAATTTACTCGCCATTAACTGCCACGCCATCACTGATAACTTAAGTCAGTTAACTATAAAAAACTACTAGTAAAAAAAAAAAAAATATATATATATATTACAAAACTATTACATAATATAACGCATGTTACTGCAAGAAATGGTTTTTTAGCTTACACTTGAATGAGGTCTTTGAATTACCAAATATATCAATGTGTGAGAATGACTTGTTATAGTTATCACTCAGCCGATTTATAGGAGAATGTTGAGCATTATTTGTTTGACTCAGTGGCACATAAAATAATTTATTGTTAGAGTGTCTAGTACGTTTTCTAGGAACGTTAAGACGGACTTGAGAAACAAGATATTCATTACCAAAGTACCCATTAACTAAAGCATGAAGAGTGGTCATATCAAATACAGTTCTACGGTTTTCTAGAGATAAAATATTAAAATGTCGACATCTCTCTTCATACGTATCAAAGTACTGTCGGGCACGAAATTGTAAATGTCTTAGAAATCTTTTTTGGACCTTTTCTAAACGATCAATATGTGTTTTATAATACGGAGACCATGTACTACAAGCGTACTCCAATAAATTACGAACGTAGGCAAAATAGACCAGTTTTAAACAGTTTAAATCAGTAAGAGGCTTACATACTCTGGTGACAAATCCGAGATTTTTTAAAGCTTTATTAAATATAGTGTCATAATGACATCTAAAACTCAACTGGTGATCCAAAACAACACCAAGATCAATTACAGTAGTAACACGATTAATTGAGTTATCCATAATTTTGTAGTCGAATGTGATTGGGTTATTGCTTCTAGAGAATGTTATACATTGACACTTTGTCGCATTTACAGTGATTTTGTTAGACTCATAGTATCGCTCTAGTCGATTTAGGTCTTCCTGTAATTTAATGCAGTCTCTAACGTTACCTACATCCAAAAATACTTTTTTGTCATCCGCATACAATAAGTAGTTAGAGTTATTTATACATGTATATATGTCATATAGGTACGCGCAATAGAAAAGGGGACCCAAATGCGAGCCCTGGGGTACCCCCGAAGGCACAGATACAAAGTTAGATCTCAGACCACCAATGACCACTGCTTGTGATCTATTGCTTACATATGATTTCACCCATCTCAATAAATCACCGTGTATTCCAAGTTTCTCAAGTTTAAGAAGAAGGATGTTGTGATCTACACGGTCAAAAGCTTTTTCGAAATCCGTGTAGATCACGTCAACCTGCCTACCCTTTGCCATATGCCGTAAAGAGAAGTCAACCAAGTGAAGAAGATTAGATGTCGTAGAGCGGCCTTTCAAAAAACCATGTTGTTCAGTAGTACAACCTTGTGCAATATTAGGATAAATATAGTCATGAACTAATTTTTCAAAAATTTTTCCAAATATATTAAGAATTGATATTGGCCTGTAATTTTCGACTTTGATCCTCGAGCCTTTTTTGTGAATCGGTACTATGTGTGCTTCTTTCCATCGAAGAGGAAAAACACCTTCTTTTAAGGATCTATTATATATAATGTACAGTGGAGTTACGAGAGCTACAGCACACTTTCGAATGAAAAATGGAGGAAGGCCATCACTACCAGAACCCTTCGATATATCCAAAGTCTTCAGAGCATTAAGAATCGCTTCTTTAGAAATTTGAAAGTCACTTACATGTCTTGTGATACCATTATTAGGAGGAGGAAGATCGTGCCTATTTGCAGTGTCATTGTTGTTGCTAGGTGCTTTGAACATACTAGCAAATTAATCATTAAATGCATTGGATACCTCTTTATTATTATCGCACAATTTACCATTGTATGTTACAGACTGGGGATAGTTACAAACACCACGTCTAGATTTAACAAATGACCAAAACTTTTTGGGGTCTTTTTTTATATTATTCTCACTCAACTTTATATAATTTAAATAACATTCTTTCTGAATACGTTTTTGTCGTTCCCTTAAAAGCTTAAATTCATTATAGTCTAATTTGTTTCCAGTTTGTTTCCAACAATGATGTGCATTTGATTTTTCTTTAATAATATGTATCAGTGAGCGGCTAAACCATTCAGGGTAGGTATATGTACCATTATTTTTCGATGTAAAAACTGGCACATATTTGCTAATGCATTCATTTAGTTTCGTGTACAGTAACTCCGTAGCTTCGTCAATAGAACCTTGAGTTAAAAGCGACTCCCATGGAACTTCGTTAAGTGTAGGTATTAAATTATCATAATCTCCACGTCGAAAGTTATATCGCTTAGTGGGATTAATCTGCATTGGTGGAGTAAAAATATCATTAACAGTAATACATAATGAAGGGTGTGCAGGGTCCTCATATATAATAGGATCATCAGAACGGGAAATCTCTAAATGAAAATTGCTTAAAATTAGATCGATGATATTGTTACTAGAATTTTCAAATTTATTGTACTGATTAAAATTATGAAGAGCCATATTCTCCAGGAGATTAGAAGCTGCCTCCTGGACATCGGTAGTTCCAATCTTCCGTACTGTAGGGCCAAGCGAGGACCACTGAACACATGGGAGATTGAAATCTGCCGCTATTAAAAAGTAATCGTCGGGTGTTGTGTTCATCACCCTATCGAGTGTGCTAATGAAGTCTATTATTCTAGATGGTTGTTCTTTATCATTAGTGTAACCTGGTATGTACAGTGTCGCTAAGTGAAGTTTTTTACGTGTACCATTCCTATGAAGAGTCCGTATTGGTATTGTGACCCATAACATTTCCAGTGAGTTATGCAAGAACTGAGTTTCAATACTAGCACATAGCTCCTTTTTTACACACACAATAACACCGCCACCCCGTTTCTTACTCGAGGTTTGAAGGTCACGGTCCGATCTGAAGACGTCATAACGACTATCGCAAAATTCACTATCTAAAAATTTTGAACACAGCCAAGATTCAGTAAAAAACAATATGTCATAGTCACTCCCTACTATACCTTGATATAGTATGTCGCATTTCGTGCGTAAACCACGCACGTTTTGGTAGTAAATATTTAACTGATTGAAAATGAACGATTAATAACCGCAAAATAATTATTTTTTATTATATGGTATATGCTAAGAGGCGACATAATTATTATGAGACAGTTTTCTAACATAACTTCGCATAAAAAAACTGTCAGCACATAATTACTAATTGTTCTATCGGGAGCATAAAAAAATCTTATCTTATACCGAGAAAAATGTTCGAAACATTGAGAATTGAATTCCATGAACGGTGAGCTTGGCAACAATAATGTCGTACATTGATTAACATAACTACCGAGGTGACTATAATAGGCATATTGAGTATAATGACGGTAGCGCGGACTCGGCTCGGCCGCATCCGCAGGCAAAGAAATTGTAAACGCCCATCCAGCATGATGATTTAGTAGTGTAAATATGTTTCGTGTATATTTTGTCACAAGTAACGAAAAAAATGGTAAATTATGTACGGATGGCGTTCTATGTTCAATTATTAGTGCAATTTGAGTGTACATATTAAAGTGATATGGTCTTAGATCCGTGTAAGGTGTGAATCTGAAATTTAAAATTGCTAACAAAATGGACCAATGAGTCAAACAAACATGATATAATTGTATAATATAGACAGTACCTTCAATACTTTTATTTTTATTTATTAGAAATATATATTGGGTTATATAAATGCGATATAGAATAAAGCAAAAATTTAACGAGTAAAATATTTGTGATGGGTGACTATAATGGCGATAGCTGGTGAGTTCGACGTATAATGATAGATAGCTATAGATGCGGGCAGTAGCAGTCGGACTCGAATCGTACTGTGATAGGATGATGTGTAAGCTATTAAGAAATAACAACAACAAGAACAAAGTAGTTATAACAAAACAAGGAAGCACGAGTAGCTTTGAGGCAGATGACGCAGTAGAAAAAAGGTTATTATTCATCAGCGTAACTTCTTCAGATCTTCCTCGGAGTCTATAATACATAAAGGGGACTTCTCGTTGTTGATGTTCTAATGCCTGGAGTGGGGAAAATGGTCGGCGGCTGAAGATGAGACTTGCTTGTGCTTTATGAACGCCTGGTACTTTTGTTTTAGTTTTCTAAAAGGTTGACCGAATCCGTCTATGCCTTGATGCCAGAAGTTGAGGAGATGGTCGGCGGCTCCTTGAGGATCTGGGATTACAACGAACTCATGGAAGGTGAAACTTGCTTGTGCTTTATGAACGCCTGGTACTTTCGTTTTAGTTTGCTAAAAGGAAGACCAGCGGCTGACAATCTGTTGATGTTCCGATGCCAGGAGTGGGGGAAATGGTCGGCGGCTCTATAAGGATCTGGGAGTGTGATTAGCTCATGAAAGGTGAGACTTGCTTGTGCTTTATGAACGCCTGGTACTTTTGTTTTAGTTTTCTAGTGTTTGCTCGACAATAACGGATATTCTTGGCAAATGCTAGGAACTCTGCGCGTTTTGGGTGGGGGCAATGTATTTTTTTTTATTGTTATGGGCACCGCGTACGCTTTTTCGGCACTTTGACGGGTCCAAAGAAGTAAGGAGATCGTGAAATGTAAACTTTCTTTGTAATTCCTGATAGCCTTGTACTTTTTATACAATAAGCAAAATGTTGGAATAGTCGAACACCTGCGTATTGCTTCATCATCTCAGTCACAAGAAGGGGCGGTGGTCGAGTGGTTAAGTCGTCAGCTTGTGGTAGAAAGGTTCGAATCCTACCCATGCCTCATGAGTTTGTTTACCAAACTGACCCACGTATTGTAGTTTTCATAGACTTGCTTCCGGTAGTTCCAGTGAAGGGAAACGTTATGAGGAAACCAGCGCTCTAGTTGTTGATAATCAGCTAGTATGTGAAATGGAGATGGTTATGGCAAACCTTTCTATTAACCTTTCCCCGGAATGTTGTTGCGTGTTTTTTATTCGACGTAGTGACCACACCCTCAGCAATGATTACTATTAGAGATTTGTACTAAGTGGTGATTAATGATAATAATTTTGTTATTACAGGATACAAGCGTGAAGGAATCGACCCAACTCCGTACTACTGGTACACTGACCAGCGAAAGTTTGGTTCCGTACCTCACGGCGGCTACGGCCTGGGTCTCGAACGGTTCCTGTGCTGGCTCCTTGACAGATACCACATTCGCGATGTCTGCCTCTACCCGCGCTTTTTGGACCGCTGTACACCATAGACAAACACGTCAAAAATTTGAAACTATATTTTTTATTTATTGCGCTCTTCGTGTTTTGTAAATGGCCAGTGTTTTTTTTTTGTTTGGCATAATTAACTCAGGGTTTTCTCAATATTCTTAAATAATGTTAGATCTATTACAGCGTCATTTCATATTTGAAAATTACACAAGGTAGTTTATTTATTTGCATATTATGCATTTAAATTTATGTTATAAGTATATCGAATAACTAAATTTTAATTTGAAGACTTATCTTATTATTGAGGCATTTTATTAAGCATTTCCAAAATTATGTTAGTGATCAATAAATTTTACAATATTGCCACATACTTTAACTTCATAGCATAAGGAATGTTGACCATTCCATTGTATTCCAGATTGCCATTTAATAAACAGCTTGTTACAAACTTTATTTTTTATCTTACTTCTTAATAAATATAACAAAATTGTGTTGATGTTTGTTAGGTACTGATCTCGCAAATCTACCGGGCTGATTTCGATGAAATTTGGTATACAAGTAGAATAAAATCTGGAACAGCACCTAGGCTACTTTTTATCCCGAAATGCCCACAGAGCTGGGGGTCTAAAAGGGCCAATTTGACAATTCAGAATATGATCCATTATCCCTTTCCTAAATATTAAAAACCGGTCAAGTGCGTGTCGGACCACACATAAAGTAGGGTTTTGTAGTCATTTTTGGCACCGCACTGTTTTGCATTTCTTGCGTTCTTTTGGAAAAAAGTATATATTTTTATTTTATTTATAATTTCAAAAGTATTCATCACAGGATACCCGAAACAATTTTAAATAAGAGTTTCCGCGCCTGTTTCTTTACAAGGGTGGGGGGGCACCGTGTAAACGACATTGGCGGGCTATTAAATAAATAAATATATACGGACAAATCACACAGATTGAGTTAGCCCCAAAGTAAGTTCGAGACTTGTGTTATGGGATAATAACTCAACGATACTATTATTTTATAACAAATACATATATAGATAAACATCCAAGACCCGGGTCAATCTGAAAAAGATCATTTTCCAACTTGGCCCGACCGGGGATCGAACCCGGGACCTCCCGTGTGGCAGTCCGGCGTGATGACCGTTGGGCCACGGAGGTCGTCACAACTACTATATCTCGCAAATGGTAAAGCTGATAAAAAAGTGTTGTATGGAAACCCTACCTTATTTTCATAGTCCTTTTTTTAACGATACCCCATACAAGGGGGTGCACTCAAAAAATAATTCAACCCCCCCCTTTACATGTATGGGGAGGTACCCTTAAAAAGGGGTAATTTAAATTTTTTATATTTTTAAAAATGAGATCTATATGTGAAGTATCCTCGAACCAAGTTACATGCAAATCAGTCCATAAACGTAGAAGATATTCTGCTGTGACAGACTAGGACGGACGGACGGACTGAAAGATCTTATAAGGGTTCCTTGTCGGACTACGGAATCCTAAAAAATGAACCTTATGCGGCCAATTATAAAGTTCCTTTGTATCAATGTTTAGAAAATGGGTCATATGATGGGCAGAGCTCCTGGGCACAGCTAATATTTCATAAACTGCAATGAGAATGATTTCCGGAATTTTTTACATTAAAAACCGAAGGCATATTCAGAAGTGAAGGCTCCAAAAATGAAAATCATAATCAGCTTCATAAGCAAATATAATAAAACCCATGTGTAACACCAAAAAAATTAAATAATAGTAATTAATTAATTTTTTCTTTCTTTCAAATAAAATTATTCAGTTATGTTCATGTTTCTTATTTGAACTAATGTATTTTCGTTCTCAATAGTAGCTTCGCACTTGTTACTCATTCTATACTCTTTTAAGATATCCGGGCTCAAGTAACGATTAATAACAGCAGAACATTTCAAATCAAGCGCAGCACGAGTCAAAGAGTAAGACAGGTCAAAAACATCCACATCCAACATAGAAATAAGTTTCAACTCGTCTTGCTTTATTTCGGTTGGCAACACTGCTCGTAATACGACCACTTTGGAACCCAACGGCTTAATTTTGAAATTCCAATTTCGAAGCATATTTATTCTGGAATAAAATGCGTCCATTTGCTTTTTGATATACTGTGTTGAGTGTGTAACTTTTGCTCTCAATTTTCTCATGCAAGCTTCGACTTTTTCGTTCCAAGTTTCAGCTTTCTGTAGATCTTCAATGTTGAATTTGTTGCCTTCTATGAGTGATGACGTATGAATGGCTAATGCGTCTTCCCAATTAGCGTCAGTGATAGTTAATCTTGATTGTATTGAGTTTTGAATATCATTTGGAGTACCGCCTAGGAGGTAGACTGTGCTTGTAATACCTGTAACAAATTGGTACTTATACGTCCCGACTATTGCAAGGAATGTCATTTTTTCTCTACCATAAAGTTAGCTATGAAGCACTTGATATCTCTACAAGATTTGATCTTACAAAGTACTTAGGTTGAAGTTATTTAAGAAAAGTTATTTCCCATTTGAAAAAATTGTAGTAAATTGTCTTTTTACATCATACTCGTATATAAGAAGTTTATAAATACTATATATTTTTTCTTTTTTTTTTTTCGAAGGCATAATTAATCAAGTTACAAGACAGGTAGAGTAGTGTGTATAAAATGTTAATTAATAAAAATAAAAAATAATACTTTTCTTAATTCTTAGTTAGTTTAGTTCTAATTTCTTAGTTAGGTAACTTTTGGATCCACTTTCGTAGCTTATTTTGAAAACAGTTTTAACTTGTATGTAATATTACTTGGCGGTTTCTTTTCGTTCCTCATTTTTCTATATCTACCCTACTTAGGTACTTACCAAGTTTTTCCAAAATAGCCGCCATCTCCAACACCACCATCACACCAAACTCGTAACCCACCAGATAGTAATGATCTTTTACTGTTATCTTCTTCCTTATCATCTGTAACCAAATAATACACTATAATTCGTAAAGTTAGAAAAAAAAAATTCAAAATGACAAATGGTTGGTTGCCCTTATTTCATTTATTTCTAAAGCGTCTTTTATTCAGTAGCTATTTGAAGTAATCCAAACCCAAATCGCACAGATCAAAGACTAATATTAAGAAATCATGTTTCTTTCTTATCAGCAACTATTATCGCGAACTATTAGTATTTGATTTTGAGTCACTTAAGTTAAGGTGTTTGTAATAAAAGTGTTGATGTTTATAAAATCTATGCACTGTCGCATGGTAGCTGCGCCGTGTATAGCTGGCTTTAGTATAGCCATTGCGTTTGCCTCCTGGCAACATTGCGCAGGCGGCTTCCGCCCGGGGCGACCTTCAGTCGATCTTGCAGTATTGGTTTTGGACAGCGCGCGCGAGGCCGTGTCGCGTGAAGTAACGGCCAGGTGCTCGGCCACCATTTTGCATGGTTCGTTTGTAGCCGCGTGGCGTGGCGTGTTAATTTTATTTAATTGTAATCATCGTTTGTATTGTACTTCATCGTTGTTAAATAACTATTAAGGTTGTGTTTGTGCAAAAAGCCTTTATTTTGACTGTTTGTTGTGAGACGGGAATTGTGGCTGCCTGCTCACACCCAGCCGTCGCCGAGTGGAACTGCTAGACGGATCAGGTATTTGTTCTGGGGACTGAGATCTCAGGGGGTAGTTTGGGTGATTTAGGGACCACCTCCTCCTCCGAAGACACCCCCACTTGGACCAAAAGAAAAGTCAACTTGGTGAGTTGAAGATTAAATTTATAGTTATAATTTATAGGTTAGTTTTAGTGTTTTAGGGTTCTATAGCTCCCTTTATAAGCTATAGTGGTAGCAGACTGCGTATAGGTTAGGTTTTAGGCTCTAGTCGGACAGACGTAGTGCCGGGTCGAGGTTTTTACCGGTATTTTTTTCGGTACCGAACCCTCCCGCCATTTCGTTTGCCCGGATTCTCTGCGCACATTTTCTGGTAGCAGAGCGTAGTTTATCTACCCTCTATTTGTTCGTTTGTAAAAGATAATTATTTGTAAAAATTATTAGATTTTACTTAGTTTGTTTATATAAGAACTTATATAGATTGATTGTTTGATTTTAGATATTTGTAACCTTTTGCATTTGTTTCCGGGTTTGTGCCATTCTCATTCCTACCGCGGCTTTGCGTATTGTAGTTTGATTTTGTTTTTTATTTACCTTTTATCTTTTTTATTTTTGTCTGTTTGTTTGTGACTTGACGCGATGGCGAAGGTCTCCAATGCTAAGGCGACACTCGCCAACGAACTGAGATGGTTTGTGACGGCCGGAGGACTCCTGTCCCGGAAGGACAGGGAGGGCGCCACACTGCTAAGAGCGGATCACCTCCACTCACAATTGAGTAGCGCGGAAGCGGCCATGGCGGTGCTTACCGAAGCCGAACTTGCCGCGGAGGTCTATGCAGTTCACATGGCGGACATGGACCAGATCCTGAGTCTGCACGATGATATCGCGGAGGCGGCGACCGCAATAAGGGCGAGACAGGCTGGCGGACCAGCCCCTCGCACACCTGTTAGACAGGAAGGACCAGCGGTTACTGGTCGGCTCCCCACCCTTCAGCTGTCCCACTTTGGGGGTAGGATGGAGGAGTGGGTGGCATATAAAAATATGTTTGAGTCCCTGGTCGTAGCACGACAGGATTTGTCGAAGGCCCAGAAGATGGCCTACCTCCTCTCCACTCTTGAGGGTGAAGCGCGGTCGCTCATCCAGCACCTCCGGGTGGAGGACGACCAGTACGACACGGCTTGGGAGTTATTGAACTCCCGCTACCAAAACTTACGTTTGTTAGCGGATGCGCACGCCGCACAGTTGATGGCCCTGCCCAAGGTGGCCAACAGGGCACAGTTGCGCCTGCAGTTGCTCACGCCCGTTACAGTGGCCTGTAACGCGCTCCGCACACTGGGGCTGCCGGTGGACCAATGGTCCTTTTTGCTGGTGCACATTGTATTGGGCAAATTGCCCAATGACATCCGCTCGCGATTTGAGCGCGAGAATGCGGAACGGGATAGCACCACCCTACCAACATTCACTGACTTGGTGAAGTTTTTGGAGTTTGAGGCACGGGCGGCTGAGAATACCATGGCGGACTCAGCGCCATCCAGAGCGCCTGAACGCAGGCCCTTGGAACCCTCATGGCGAGGGAAGCCCCAACAGGGAAGACAACCGCCACCGCGTGGAGCTGGTGCGCGGGTTGCACACACGGCAGCAGTCGCGAGGGACGCGGACTGCCTGCAATGTGGCCGGATGGGCCACAGCCTGCTGCAATGCAGGGACTGGCAGAGACTGCCAGTACAAGATCGGCGCCGCATGGCAAGGCGGCATGAACTTTGCTTCTACTGTTTGGGCAGTCACTATGCACGTGACTGTCCCAGGGCCATACCATGCAGTGCATGCCGTGGGCTGCACCACGTGATGCTCTGCATGAACCGGAACGGGGATGGCACCCGGATGTTGAGGCAGGGGTCCCCTATGGGCGGGGGCGCTCCTGCGCGAAGCCCTCCACCTTTGGAAGAAGGACGCGGCTTCGCTCGTCGCACCCGCACCCCCCCTCGGGAGGGGGGTCGCGTACCTGCGCGGGTCTTGGTGGACCGGGACCACGCGCCCCAAGGTCGTGGCCAGTATGTGGCTGGCCAGGCCCCGGATAAGGCCCCCATGGGCGGGGGCCCTAGATCGGACGTGAGAGTGGGGACACCCCCCTCCACGCGGGTTACCACTACCCACCACATGCAGCCGCAGCGGTTTTCTCCGCCGCTGCACGAGTACCCACGGCTGGAGTACCACCCGCCGTACCATAGGTATGGCCGGGCCGCGGGTTATGCCCCCCCTCAGATGGGGATGTGCACTCGCCCGACATATTATCCGGGTCAGTGGTGCGCCCCTGGTTTGGAGAGAGTGGGGAGCCCGTAACTAGCTTGCTCCCTTGCTGGGACAGAGCCGCGGACGGTTCTGCTCCCTACCGCGGTGGTCCGCGTATGGGGTCGTGGGGGAGAAGCCATGAATTTGAGAGCTCTGTTGGACTCAGGGGCTCAAAGCAGTTTGGTTACCACTCGAGTGGCACACCAGTTAGGTTTAGTCGTGGAAGACTCGCCTGTGCCACTTCTTGGAGTTGGTGGCATACAAGTGAAGTGTCTGACGGGCCAGACACTTGTCACCTTTTCTTCGCTGAAGTCCTCCACAATGAGGATCACGACCTCGGCTATGGTAATGGATACCATTGCGGGTTGGCAGCCCTCGACAGACATACCGCCGGGTGTGTTGTCTTTGGTTTCGGGTCTGGATTTGGCCGACCCCTTTGTTTTTCATCCCGGCCCAGTGGACTTGCTCCTGGGCTCGGACGTATTGGGTTGGATTTTGTTGGGTACCCAGAGAGCTCTGGGTTCGTCTTCACTGATGGCAGTGTCTACTATCTTTGGTTTCGCCCTGATGGGCCCTGTGTTTGATAATAGCACCGTGGAGGAGCCACCGGTCGTCGCATCAGCGTCCTTGGCCAAGACCATGCAAAGGTTTTGGGAGGTGGAGGAGCCACCTATGAGTTCCAGGATGGATCCGGAACACGCTGAGTGCGAAGCCTTCTTTCGATCAACCACGGAGAGGTTGCCCTCCGGTCGGTTTGTAACTAGATTACCATTTGTTGCTACACGTCCTAGCCTAGGGCAAAGTAGGGCGCTTGCGGAGAAACGACTGCTGTCCATGGAGCGACGCATGCAGCGTGACCACGTACTTCGCGATAAATATATTGAATTTATGCGCGAGTACGAGGATTTGGGTCACATGTCACCGGCTCGAGTTGATTGGAGCTCAACTGAGCATTATTTTTTGCCCCACCACGCGGTGGTGAAGGCCTCAACAGGCAAATTGAGGACCGTCTTCGATGGGTCCGCACCCACTTCGAACGGGGTTTCGTTGAATCTGTGTTTGCATTCGGGTCCCAAATTGCATAGGGACATAATTGACATCATCTTGAACTTTAGAAGACATCAAGTGGTTTTTGGTGCGGAGCACATATTCAGGAATCGCATATCCTGAGGACAGGCGATTCCAGTTGATACTCTGGCGTGAGCGCCCTGAGGATCCTGTGACGGTGTATGAACTCAATACAAACACGTATGGTTTGAAATCTAGTCCCTATATCGCCATCAGATCATTGCTTGAATTGGCAGAGCGGGAACGGATCCGCTTTCCCCGTGGGGCTTCCGTGCTGTCACGTGACTTGTATGTCGATGACGTGTGCACCGGAGCCCAAAGTATTGAGGAGGCCCTCCTACTGCGGGATGAATTGATTGAAATATTGAAAACGGGTGGCTACGAGCTACGTAAGTGGTTGTCCAATGAGCCTAGAGTTCTAGAAGGGATCCCGGAGGATCACCAACAGAACCCTCACCTGTTTGAGGATGTAGATGATCCCAACAGGATAGCGGTGCTGGGCATGCAGTACCAGCCGCTAACCGATATTTTTACATTCCAAGTGGACTTGGAAATACCAAAGGTCTGGACTAAGAGAACGGTGTTGTCAGTAATAGCTCGTATGTTTGATCCAAGCGGTTGGATCAGTCCAGTAATATTCTCTGCGAAGTGTCTTCTTCAGAGACTTTGGACTTTGGGCGTCTCGTGGGACGAGCCGCTGTTTGGTCCTCCATTGGATGATTGGCTCGAGTTGTTTTCATCGATTAAGGAAGTCAATCGGATTGCCTTGCCTCGTCGAATATTGCCCCCGGGAAATATCGAGCCAGCCTGCATGGCTTTTGTGACGCGTCGGAGCGAGGCTACGCCGCGTCAGTCTATATGCGGACAGTTGACGCCGATGGCCGGGTCAATGTCTCGCTTTTGTTAGGGAAGAGCAAGGTCGCCCCCATCAGGACTAGGCTGACTATTCCCAAGCTTGAGTTGAGTGGAGCTCACCTTCTCTCTAAATTGTTGCATCACGTTGCATGTGAGCTGGCGGCCACGGTCGAGATACGGGACATCTTCGCCTGGTCGGATAGCCAGGTCGCGCTTGCATGGTTGCGCGCGGCCCCACATACCTTGGAGGTTTTTGTTGGAAACAGGGTTTCCCAAATTCAAAATATTGGAATTGATATAACATGGAGACATGTGCCGGGAGAGCTTAACCCAGCGGACTGTGCTTCCCGAGGTTGTACGGCACCAGAATTGGTGTCACACCCGCTCTGGTGGGGTCCAGAGTGGCTGATGGGATCAGAAACATCTTGGCCTGTCTGTCAGACAGATGTTACTTCTTTGAGTTTGACTGGGCTTCGTGTACATGCTGTAGTCGCTGAGACGACGTCGGAGCCGGATTGGCTACTTGCTCGGTATAGCAGTTTGGATAAGCTTCTGGGTGTTACCAGTTGGATTAAGCGTTTCATACATAATTGTAGAAACCCACAGGCAAAGCGGTTGGAGCCGATTGCAGGTGCAGAAGAGCGCCGGAGCGCATTGTTGCATTGGGTCCGTGTCGTGCAGACCGGACGGTTTGAGTCAGAGCTTCATATTTTGCGCGACGCACGCGCTAAGTTGAAGGGCGCGGTCGCTCGTTTGAACCCGTACATCGACTCGGATGGGCTTCTTCGGGTTGGAGGCAGGCTCCGGAAGGCGGATCTTCCATATGAGACTCGCCATCCTCTGTTGTTGCCCAAGGGCGGACCCTTGGTGCAGCTTTTGGTGTCTGATCGACACATTCGTAACGCCCATGCTGGGTGCAATGCTTTGCTGGCTATTTTGCAACGCGAATTTTGGATTTTGTCTGCCCGAAGAGCAATCCGTAGTGTTCTGTTTCGATGTATTGCATGTTATAGGTTGAAGGCATCCACGATGCAACCACAGATGGGTGATTTGCCCGCTGATCGAATCCGACCTTCGAGACCGTTTGACGGCGTTGGAACCGATTTTGCCGGTCCTTTTTCGATCAAGGCTTCTCCCTTTCGTAATGCCCGTATTGTGAAGGGCTATTTGTGTGTATTTGTTTGTTTGGCCACCAAGGCTGTCCATCTGGAGGTGGTATCGGCTCTGACTACGGAGGCCTTCGTCGCCGCGTTGGATCGCTTTGTTTCGCGTCGAGGTCTACCTTCCCTTATTAGGTCTGATAATGGCACAAACTATAAGGGAACTGTAAATTATCTTAAGGATGTTTCTGTGTTTATTGATAAAAATTGTACTAGTTTAAGTCAAATTGCTGCCCAAAGGGGAATAACCTGGAAGTTTAGTCCCCCAAGTTGCCCCCATTGGGGAGGGATTTTCGAAGCGGCTGTGAAATCCGCAAAGACCCACCTCCGCCGCATTATCGGAGAAACGGCTCTAACTTTTGAAGAGCTGGCCACAGTGTTTTGTAAAGTTGAGGCGGTCCTCAACTCTCGTCCTCTCTGTCCGCTATCTCCAGATCCAAATGACTTGGAAGCTCTCACCCCTGGTCATTTTTTGGTGGGAGGGCCGTTGAATGCCCTGCCCGAATACCCGTGGAAGGATGAACGCGTATATCGGTTGTCGCGTTTTCAAATGTTGCAGCAAATGAGCCAGGACTTTTGGCGTCGCTGGTCGCTTGAATATTTGCATTTGCTGCAGCAAAGAGTGAAGTGGACAGACAGGACTGAGCCTCCCAGGGAGGGTGATTTAGTATTGTTAAAAGAGGCAAATCTGCCCTCATTGCTTTGGCGACGAGCTCGCATATTACGTTTGATTCTTGGCGGAGATGGCACTCCGCGTGTGGCTGAGGTGTTGGTCGACGGTTCGATTTTAAGGAGAGGTGTGACCTCTCTCGCCCGCCTTCCCGTAGAGTAAGCTAGCGGTCTGCTTCTCAGACCGGGACGGGGGGATGTTTGTAATAAAAGTGTTGATGTTTATAAAATCTATGCACTGTCGCATGGTAGCTGCGCCGTGTATAGCTGGCTTTAGTATAGCCATTGCGTTTGCCTCCTGGCAACATTGCGCAGGCGGCTTCCGCCCGGGGCGACCTTCAGTCGATCTTGCAGTATTGGTTTTGGACAGCGCGCGCGAGGCCGTGTCGCGTGAAGTAACGGCCAGGTGCTCGGCCACCATTTTGCATGGTTCGTTTGTAGCCGCGTGGCGTGGCGTGTTAATTTTATTTAATTGTAATCATCGTTTGTATTGTACTTCATCGTTGTTAAATAACTATTAAGGTTGTGTTTGTGCAAAAAGCCTTTATTTTGACTGTTTGTTGTGAGACGGGAATTGTGGCTGCCTGCTCACACCCAGCCGTCGCCGAGTGGAACTGCTAGACGGATCAGGTATTTGTTCTGGGGACTGAGATCTCAGGGGGTAGTTTGGGTGATTTAGGGACCACCTCCTCCTCCGAAGACACCCCCACTTGGACCAAAAGAAAAGTCAACTTGGTGAGTTGAAGATTAAATTTATAGTTATAATTTATAGGTTAGTTTTAGTGATTTAGGGTTCTATAGCTCCCTTTATAAGCTATAGTGGTAGCAGACTGCGTATAGGTTAGATTTTAGGCTCTAGTCGGACAGACGTAGTGCCGGGTCGAGGTTTTTACCGGTATTTTTTTACCCGGTAAATTTTTCGGTACCGAACCCTCCCGCCATTTCGTTTGCCCGGATTCTCTGCGCACATAAGGCGTAATTTCTTATTCTAAAATAAACATTTTAATACTTATTTGCTTGCGCGGGACCGGGGACGCTGGCGTGCGAATGTGTTGGAGGCCAAAACTCATTTTGGGTCACTGAGCCCGGATAGTAAGTAAGTAGTAGTGTCTTCAAAACCAGAGTGAATAGGCTGCTTCTGGGTAAGCTCATCTATGTCTTCGGGCAAGATTGTGGTCAAGAGCAAACCCATCTTTAATTAAAAAAAAAAGTACCTATTAATACTTACATCAACGAGTCTCTGCGCTAACTCCTCAATAGTTTCCCCTGGGCGGTCGATGCCTGGTTGCAGCACCACTGCAGGAAGCTTCAACCGCTCACAGATCAGTTGGAAGCGACTGTAGTGTTCTTCTAGGCCGGGCACTATGCAAACGTAGTTCAGATCTTTGTTCAGCTCATCCGGACGCTAAAATAGTATGAATTTTAAGTTAACTCACGTCTGATTAATCAAAAGTCTGATTAGTCAATTTTGACTATGACAGCCGCTGCAAGAATCATCTGTAAAAGATGTGCTGGCCAATGATGATGAATAATCAAAAGTCGCAAATATATTGAGAATAAGAAGAATTTTAAGCAAAGTTAGGCTAGCGATACAATGAAAAGTAAACTCCATTTATTCTTACCAGTCCTATCATGTAAACAATCTTACAATGTCTTTTTATGATTTTACAACAATATAAATTAAAATAGACTTTTTAGGAAATTACTTACGTGGTTAATAAATGTTTTACTTTAGAATGTTTAGGTTTGAACTAATATTTGATTTATTTTCAACAAAATTCAACAAAAAGTGCTGTGATGATTGTTTACATGATAGGAATGGTAAGAATAAATGGAGTTTACCTACCTCTGGTGTCTAAAACCTAATATTTATGAAATGAGAAATGGATAGCGATGTGCCGCCGAGAAATTTACTGTTCCTAAAAATTTATTTCCTTAAAATTTTTGAAAATTCTCAGAAATTTCTTGGGGTTTTAGGAAAATTTTCCGTTCTCGAGAATATTTCTGAGAAATTTCCAAGACACTTTCCGCTGTTTCTCTGAAAATTTCGGGAACGGCACATCACTAGAAATGGATCATATACCGATTCCTGAACACACCACGCTGGATCTGCAATAGTAATCTTACGGGGCTCTACACACATTGCAATTTTACTTGCAATCTGTCGCAGTAACTTCAATGACGTTATACAAACGAAAGAGAAGTCCGACGACTTCTCTTTATTTTGTACTAGCTTTTATCCGCGGCATCGCCAGCGTGATCTTCCCACGGGAACAGTCCTTTTTCACGGGATGACTACCCTATGTCCTTCTCAGTACTTCCAACTATGTGTATGCGAAATTTCAGAAAGATTGGTTCAGTAGATAGAGCGTGAAGAGGTAACAAACAAACTCACTATCGCATTTATTATGATAACGCCTTCCCTTTCTGTTGTAGGCCGTTTTAACTTTATCATAGGTTACGTTTTTATATTACTTACGGTCCCATTAGGATAAATCAGACTAGGCATCTGAATGATCTCCGTTATGGATATGAGTTCGTCTCTGTCTACCATGTCGAGGAATCCGCCGAAACCTATCTCTTCACCTTCTGTATCGACCACTTCGGTCTGGAGGTTTCTCAGCCTGTAAAATTAGATCATATTTTATGGGTATTCTCCAAAAATTATTCTCCGCGTAACTTTCGTGGCGAATTTTTTTTTAAGGTTATGGTTGTCATGCTAATTCTCCAAAAAGTACCTATTTTTTGCGTAACCTTAGTACCTTATTTTTGAAAAATTTCGCCTCGAAAGTTAGTTACGTGGAGAATAATTTATAGAGAACTAGCTTATGCCCGCGGCTTCGCCCGCGTGAATTTCCCACGGGAACTGTGCTTTTTCCCGAGATGAAAGGTACCCTATGTCCTTCTCCGTACTTCCAGCTATGTGTATTAAATTTCAGGAAGATTGGTTCAGTAGATAAAGCGTGAAGAGATAAAAACAAACAAACAAACTCACTTTCGCATTTATAATATTAGTTAGGATTAACCTTATAAGTAGATTTGGTAGTTTTTGCCCTTGGCAGTCAGGCGTGAATTTCATCGTTATCCTTTTATATCGGCCCGGGTTAATGATGATTAAATATGATGAAGATTTATTATATTCATCTCTATTCTGTGAATCTACTTACTCAGCTATGGTCATCTTGGTAATATGTTCGTCCGGTACAGTGATATCAAATTTTTCTTTAAGTATATTGCATAGTTCCACCGCCTTGCCACCGACGATGCCCAGCTGTTCAAATGTCTTATCCTGACATTTTTTGGTGAGAACCATATCTGAAATTATTGCACGGATATAGTAGGTAACAATCTACACATTTATATTTAAACGACAAAATATCACAACTTACGAAATATATGTGATGTGGTAATCTGTAGTGAGTGTCTATTTAAACCATTCAAGACATAAAAGACCTATTTAGTTTAACTCGTCTTCTACTTATCGAGTGTTTTATTACTAACACTACTACTGGTGTCAGATTTTATTCAAGTCGCTTATAGGAATCTGACATGACTTTTACGACTACCGCCATCTAGTGGCAGCAGCCATATGCACTCTAGTAAACTAAACAGTCAGCCAATGTGCAGGTTTTCCTTCACCGGAAGCTGGTGGTGGTCTATGAGAAAAATACCATACATGAGTCAGATTGGTCTACAGACTAATGTGACACAGGTAGGATTTGAACCCGGGTCCTAAAGGCGGGTGTCATTACCACTTGGCCACCACCGCTTCGAGTACAATATAGTATGTTTAACTCGTGTACAATGTATACAATTTTAGATCAATCAAACAATCATACAACCTCTAACACTTGTTGCAAAGACAAACCAGAAAAATATCTAATCTTTACTAACCTGAGATTCTATTAATTGCTTCCATAAGCGAAAGTGGCTTTGGCGGCTGCGTATGAGCATAAACAATGGAATCACCGCTCCGTAGTGCTTTTTCAATTGCGTCCAAGGCCATGCGCCATCTTCCCTTACTTTCAGATGAGCTTGCATCTTGCGAGTCTTGTAAGGATCCAAACTATATTAGGGGATAAACGCAAAAATTCAGAGATATGACAGGAACTTTAGAGTTTTAATTACTAAGTACCCATAAAAATCTATTTTTTTTGTAACACTAAAAACTCGACAACAGGTAGTCAAAAAGTTAACTAAAAAGGCAGAAATTTTAATTAATCTATGTCTTTCTTTAGTCGTATTTCCTAATGACTGAGGGTCGTGGTCATTATATGGAATGAAACACACACAACGACTCTCATGGCAATTTTAATGGAGTGGTTTGCCATTGCCTTCTCCATTTCACACACTAGCTGATAAATCATCAACCAGAGTGCAGGTTTCCTCACGATGTTTTCCTTCACCTGAAGCAAGTAGTGGTCGATGAAAACTAACATGAGTCAGATTGGTATACAAACTCATGTAGCCCGGGCAGGATTCGGACCTGGGATTTTGTATCCACAGGCGGGCGCCCTACCACTCGGCCACCACCGCTTCAATCTACAAGGTGTAACGGAAAGGGTATTACTATACAAAGTGGAAAGATTCGTTACCGTGGGTAGATCCTTTCTGTGAAGTTTCAGATTATTTTCAGCACTTTTAAAAAGGAGTGTTAAAAAAATAAATGATAAAACGAAATCTTTGCCATGTAAACAAACACTGCACATCACTATTCAGGATATTTCAATGTCTTTGCACTGCTCACACACATATCACAACACAAATTATTTCACCTTCTCGGTTACTATGAAAACCTGGTACTTTGAGCAGTATCCGCTTTCTTCACCTTTTGACAGTTTAAACCAATGTTTTCACAGAGAAACTGCCTACACGTGCAGAGCGGCGCAGCACAGCAGCGGCGGGAATTTTACCTTACTTTAAATTGATTAATAATTGTAAAAAAATTGTAAAAATTGTAAATTCGCAAGTCGCTTTTCAGTGTTTTCATCACGTATTTAATTAGAAATCAAATAACTCGCATAAATATTTTTCACTTTGACAAGTCAACAACTCAGGCATATTGACAGTTACTTTTTAATATTGGTGCTGTCCTGCCAGGTACATTTTCGGAAAAAGTCCAGTCCCGTCTTTTATTAGCCAAACTCACATCACCTTTTTGATTATGCAGTCCTAGTACAAAATAAATAAATATCCTACTTAGAGCAACACGGACCTCCACGAAGTCGGTGTTGCTGATAATTAGGATATTTTTCCGAATGAACCTCCCATTGTTCCATGGATCCCTTGTATTAAACCAATATTTACCTTTAATTTTATTGTCATGTTCCATGAAGATGTAATTTTTGACCATACTAGGATCACATATCAGCCTAACAAGGTAGAAGCGACGCCTTATTCAGAGTTCATTTGAAAATTTTGTCAAACCCTTTTTTATCTTGTCTGAATGTCAAATCTTCAGACATACAGACATTTGCAAATAAGAGTGCGGAACCTCTTTTGCAAATTCTAATTTATTACAATACCAGGCGCCGAATCAAGGAGGTGTGATTTAATTTTGATAGTTGTAGATGATTGACCTTGAATTCAACAGCTGTTTACTGTCATAGTGGTGAATAGTGTTGTGCCAATTCAAATTGGAAAAATGTGTGCCTGTATGGTTTTCTTAAAATTAAAAATTAAATCATAAACATACAAGACTAAAAATGTCTGGAACTAGTTTAAAACCATTATCACAGTTACACAATCGATATGGATATAGGTATTCCGTTACACCTTGTATACTAATTAACAAATTAATTATTTGGAATTCTTACGATATCCCTTTAATTTGATATCCATACCATATCGCACGAGTAGAACCCCTTACCTACCTAAGTACCATCACACATCACACGCCCATTACGCAGACTAGCTTTTGCTCGCGAACTTCGTCCGCGCGTATTTATCTCCGGTTCTAAGCGACGTATTAAGATGAAACCTTCATCAGATTTTAAGTTAGACCTTCAACAATACAACTGTGAAAACCGCATCAAATTTTGTCCAGTAGTTTTTGCGTGATGCGCGTACAAACATACAGACAGATAAAAATAAAAAATAAAAATCTATTTGGCTTCAATTGGCCATATAAATGCCATATTTTTTTTCCTAAATATCTCTTAAGTACAGACACAGACCAGTAACAGTTTTATGATATGTATTGATTACCAAAAAAGCCTCCTGACATCATGCTTATAAATTGAAGGAGTCATGTAGGTATGTACAATCAGCTGAACAGCAACCTGACCCACCTGAGATAGGGGTCACGTTACTCTGCATTTGACTGTACATACACTAATGGATACTGACCTGCTTTAAGTTTTGAAGTAGCAGCATCAGGACTGGCAGTCCACCTCGAGTCCTGTTCTCGACTACACCGCGATCGACCTCTTTCTCACTTATTATTGCAAAGTTTCTGAAGATAAACATTTCTTATCTACTTATTTAAGTTAGTTTGATATGGATCTCAAAGATTTGGGAAGTGATTGTTCTTTTTCAATTTAGCTTAGTTCCTTCTCTTTTGAAAGTAAATATTTTGTCCAAAAATTACTTATCATACTTTTTGTTTCATTTGTTCCATCCATAAGAAAGGACAGTGTTCCTGTGTTTGCTGATTTCATTTTTTTATATTTCAATTACTTTCCGGTAGGTAAGGTTTAGTCGAGTCTTGTATATACATACATAGAATCACGTCTTTATCCCTTACGGGGTAGACAGAGCCAAGAGTCGTGTGACTTAAGGCCACGCTTAGCTGAATAGTGGGCTCTGAGGGAATGGAGATTCAGGTATAGTGACAGGTTGCTAGACCATCGCCTATTAGTGGAGGGATAGTTGACTTTTACAATCAACTTGCAAATATGTATTTATAATTTTATTGTTGCATAAAAATTGTTCTTCTAACCTCAAATTAGGGCATAGTCTTCTCGATTCTAAGTCAAGATTCGCCAGCATTGATCCATCACTCTTCAAATATTCAGGAACTCCTCCGTTCATGACAAATATATCCTCAATGCTTCCCAGGAGACTGCTCTCCTTGAGAAGGGCTTCGACTTGCTTCCTCTTGTTCAATTCAAACGTTGTTATTTGAACTTGCACGCCCTGGTTTTTCCAGCAGCTAAAAGAAAATTGAGGATTTTTTTTAAACACATTTATGATTAACTGAAAAAATAACTAATAGCAATTAGCCTTTTAGTTCTTGTTCAAAGATCTTTAAATTACTTTGCTAACATTTTTTATCACTTCAACTTTTAGTACCGCTTTACCACAGGACTCTTCCATATTTTATAAATGTTACAAATTACATTTTCACGGCTAAACCGCTAGATCAATTTTGATGAGATTTGGTACTGAGATAGTTGACGCGTATGGTTTTTCAAAAATTGAAAAAATAAAGGGTGCCTTAAAAATTTACTTACATTTGCTTGTACTTCAGATAAGAGGTAGGTCGGATATAATGCATATGTATCTTCCTGGCGCCGCGAGCCACCAGGCGGTCAGTCAGCTGGGCAGCGAAGTCTTCTCTCTCAGACACTATCAGCTGGCAGCGGTCGGGTGAGCAGATTATTCTGAAAGAAATATACGGCTATGCCATCATGGTTACCGATAAAATAACAGGTACTCATTTATGTCACAAACCAGGGGGAGGACCTGTTATCTGCTGGCACCTGTTATCAAAGTCTTTATAGTCTAACCCCAAGAATTAAGTAATAGTGTGCTTTAGAGTTAAATAAAAATGTTTTTTTTATCACCTAGCACATCAACCGTTGATGGATACAAAAATAAATAGGTATTTCCACAATTTTCACAAAGACCGATTGGGATCGGCCTGAATTCAGCGTATTGTGCAGTATTTTTCTGAAAAACAAATGTGTCAATCCACGGGAAAAGGTCTTGAAATCATACGTGTTTACTTAGCTTATAATAAGCACAATGTCTAACGACCATAAAGTACCTTTTCCCGTAAGTTGTATTTAACACTAGGAGTTAAGCTCTGAATGGTTTCAGTGTAACGTTGAAGCGAGTATGTATTTAGTACATGTGTAGTGTGCATTGTGATGATAATGTAGTTGGTGATGATGAATGAAAAACTTAATTTCAGAACTCCAGTTCATTAAGGCACGAAAGAATGAAAGTTACGAATGTGTTGAGTTATTGAATTTTTTTTTTATTGAATAGTAGGCAAACGAGCTGATCCAAGGCTGTTGTGGCCAGTGCCAGTACATTGGAGTTTAGAAGACGCGGCTACGGTCCCTCTGGATATTCAATTCATATTTCCTTATTCCTGGGATAAGTAGGATAAACATACCTGGGCTCAACTCTAGGTAGATCATCCATTTTCACCAGCACACGTCCTCGATGTTTGCTGGCGGCAAGCAGTCGCAAAGCCCTGGGCACTTCGCTTGGAGAATACGTCACTCGCGAAAGAGGGCAGACGTATCCAAGAGCGATGCCTTCGCTGATCAGTTGGTGTAGTTTCTGAAGACAAATTTTAAGCTCAAGTTTCTTCATTTTCCGATATACGTACGAGCAAAAATTAAATTTTACCATAATCTTCGTTGTAAAATGGCACAACTAAGATTATGGTAAAATTTAAACTCTCTCTTTCTTTAAAAGATTTGTACTAAAGTACTCTCATATAGAAATAATATTGCATCTGAGATGCTCAAAAATCCAAAAAATAAAAAAAGATTTGTACTCTTATGAATGATCATAAGCAAAGCATTAAAATGATTCCCAATAATATCTATCCATCATCACAAATGTCTAATAAAATATTCTAATGACAATCTCGTACTCACCCACATATCTTCATCATTGTCATTCCTGAAGATGGAAGAGAAGTCGACCATCGAGAAGGACCTGTTCCTAAACATGTGGAACAAGTTGTAGTCGCACACTTCTGGATTCGAGAGCTGGACCGTGTCGATGGCGATGCCACCGGACGCTACGCACTTCAGGGTTATCTGAAATATTAGCGTGAGAGAAAATTATTACATTTATAAATGACCGCGAATGGGATCCGCTCTCTTGGACTGGTGACAAGGCTTGCAGCGAACCGGCCTCACTTAAGTAATAGCAAATACAGTTATAGCTATTTGGAGATATAAGCTTGGATCCAGTATCTAATAGTCTCTACATTAGATAATTGGCATTAGAGGAGGCCATTGCATGCAATCAATAAAAAGAAAATAATTATTTCTTACGTTTTTGAGTGACCCTCGAACACAACTGATCACAATATCGCAACCCTCATCTTTAGTGCGAGTGATGATCATATCTCCAAAAGTTTCATCGCGGGAGTTTCCAATATTTTCCTCTGAAATAAAACGAAATGAAGAGTATAGTTAGATACTTAGCACAATGTTGATATCCTTAGATCTATGAAAGTAACGCATCTTTACCTTTGAGCTCCGGGAACAGTTTCCTCAAGAAATGCTTCTTCTTCACGTCAGAAACGGTGGTGAACACCAGACACCCGTAAGCCAGGGCAATGGAGATCGCCGCCTGGCCCAGCGCGCCGGCTCCGCCATGGATCAAGACGCTCATCCCGGAACACAATTTGCCTCTGATTGCCTGACGTGGTAAAAAGATCAGTAGAGATTACACATTACTAACTGCACTGTTAAGCTCCGCTTCCGTAAGAAAATCGGTATTAATACTATTGTGGCATTCCCGGTTTCAAGAGGACTGAAAGCTCAATTGACTTGAATATAAAAACCTGTTCTCAGAGGTTTTAAACTGGCTGACTATCTTTGTACAATCCTCTTTTACGACCATGAAACTCACCAAGCAGTAGAAGGCATGAGCATACGCCAGAGGGACCGTAGCCGCGTCTTCTAAACTCCAATGTTCTGGCACTGGCCACAACAGCCTTGGATCAGCTCTCACTGTTTTTCTAGCTGCCCCAGACTTCACCAAGCCCATTACACGATTACCTCTGAAAAATTCAGAATAACATAAACATTTATGAATTACAGAAATAAGAAAGATGTTTGTCAGGAAAAATGGTAAACGACCGCGCAGAATATCACTATGGATTTCTTTAATATTGGATGCCGAGATCCTTTACCTAAGTTAGTCTTTAAAATAATATAAAGTACCTTTCTGTCAGTCCACTGAAATCCATTCCAAAACCATCATCGACATTGCTGGAATTTTGAGCTCGGTAAACGTCGTTTGCATTGAGACCAGCATAATGAATCTGCCGAAAGAAGATTATTTAAATTGCACAAAAATTATAACATGAAGTTCAATTAGGGAGTCCCCACAAGGAAGTAAGTTTAGACCACTTTTATCAATTGGTTAGGAATGAGAGTACAAAACGATGAAAGTATTTAAAATATTATTACCGTTACTGGAATATTTTTACTTGAATCATCAGGAACTTGCACCCAGGTCACGGAGTCAAAATCTCCAGGTTGCGTTATTTTTAACGCTACATTTTCAGTTTCAACTCTTTTTGAAGTTACGGGTACGTAGTACTCGCCGCCCCATACACCCTGAGAAAACGAAATTGATCTAAAAATGGTTTAAAGGTAACATTAACAAACATTGAAATAAACTATTCATCAATACCCACTTCACGGAAAACGTTGAATACAAAGTCAAAGTTTGACAGATGTTTCAAATCATGGTCTTCATAATTGTCAGGCATAATGGCTACAGATATATTATTGATATCTTCTTTCCATTCTCTTACTAACTTTTTCAATTCAACTGGCGCAGGGTGCAATGTCAGAATTAGAAGCTTCTGGTGTTTAGTTAAATTATTACGCACAGCATGTAGATTTTTTAAATCTGCTGAAGATTTTACTGTAAGAACTGTGGTTGTGTTCACATTCTGTGTTGGTCTCCATCGAGCAAGTTCAACTTTGGTATTCCCTTTTCCAGAAGAGCATAGAATTCGATATAAAGATGTTGGATATAAATCTCTTGTGTCTATACCTCGACTTAAAATGTAGGTATTTCTTGGTAAAGTGTGGAAAAGAGCTTCGAATATCTGGAAGGAGTCAATATTTAGCAGTTATTTTATATGCGAAATAAAAACTATACAAATCCAGTTAATAATTTATTCAAAATCGTTTTTACATACTTGTATTTGAGGAACTACTAGCAAACCTTATGCCTCGTATATAAGCATAAAAAAATACTTACGGATTTGTTCCATAGATCATCCATATATACAAGATCAGGCTTTCTAGCAATCTTATTCGGTCCAAATAGTTCCTCTTTATCAATGTAAATTATTTCAATTTCGATACATGGCGGTGTTTTTAGAAGTTCTTTAATTTTTTCGAGAGCACAATGTTTACTGTTAATACAGAATACTGTTATCTTCTTGCTGTTCAGGTTTTCAGCAATAATTTGTGCATATACATACATCATTGTGGTTACCTACGAAGAAATTATTTATGAGAAAATGAATTTTACAGAAAAATACATAATAAGGTAAGGCATAAGTAGAAGAAAAGAAGTGATAAATGAATCTTACATCACAATTATCTTCTTGTATGAAAGGTATAAATTTCAGCGTCTTTAAAGAAACGGATTGAGACATTGATGTTGATTTTTCTTTTAGTCTCACAGATTCCATTGCTACACCTCCACATCTGTAAAATATTTTAAAGTAAATAGAGAAAGGTTTCAAAATGTCATTGCACGTTGAGGAATCGTCGGATGAGCATTAGCAATCAGTTTGACGACGACGTTCTATGGATTTTAGAAATTCTGATTTCAGTGATTCAAAGTTATTGTTAATCAAGATAAGTACTAACTTTATCGTTTTCGCAAGTTCATCAAACGTTGCATCTAACAAGCCATTACAGTTCAAAGTCTCCTGCAAATGATTTTTAAAATTAATAGCGATTCGTTTTATGCAATCCACTTGAGAAACCCCATCTAATGTGCTTCTCAGAGTTTGCATTTGTAGCATAGCATCGATGAATGTCACCCAGTTAGCATTCCATTTTAGTTGCCCATGAGTTTGGTCCAAATTGGTGCTGCAGATACTTTTGAACTGGCCACTGCAAAAAATGATTTCTATTGAATATTGTCAAGCAAGGTGAGCATCAGAAGAAAGATGTTCTGTCTTGTAAGTTTTGCTTACGAACCTGTATTCATGTCCTCTCTCAAAGAAAAGTTTATACACATCTTCAGAAATCAACTCATAAGGTCCTTGCTTGTGTTGAATTCGTTTATGACTTGTTTTAAATGGCACTGCTATCGCCGTTATAATTCCATCTGCTATGATTCCTTGATCGCATGTTACCTTAAAATTAAAAATGTTTAACTGCTGGTCTTCTTACGAAAAACAAGCTGTAAGTAGTATGTAAATTTATATAGACTATTTTTTTTCGTTTTTGAGGAAAATGAGATGGCACTCACTGATTGTGATAAAAAATTAATGTGGACTTAAATTGAATGCAAATTTACAAGGAAATTGTGAAATGAAGAAAAACGTCAATCTATCGAAATAAAGTCTCTAATTTGTACATGAAACGATCTGATTGGTAGGTAAGTAATAGGTCTTAGGCTCTGTTTTTGATTTATAGAAGACATAACATATCTAGGTGTCATCAAACTATGATACCCTCAACTCAACTAGATCACATAACATTGAAAAATCGTAAAGAATCAATCAGCAGCATTCAAATTCGACCGCTTGGGGACTGAGGAATAAAAAGTTAAAAGTTGATCACCTCGAACCGTCCACACCCTCTCTGCAGCGTGACAGAGACGTGCAATGGCCTGTCCTTCTCTAGCACTGGCTGGATGTACAGCATCACGTCTTGGAAGACCACAGACACCTCTCCCGTTACCGAGTTAGTTGTCATGGCTAGTGTGTCCCATACAGATGTTAGGGCTGCTGCGAACGGGTAGACTATTTTGCCTAGAGGGCAATTGAAAAATATAATCGATCAACCGATAAGGAAAACTAATACTTTCCATAGATTGTCCTTATGTAGAAATTTCGGAATTCTGAATAGCCTAACCTTTCTAATAAATGTGGCTGACAAAATTATTTTGGTGGCTTGGCATCCTAATGATTCCTTTACCTTCAATGGAATGTCCAGCTAAGAAGGAGTAATCATCGTCGTGCACGGTGATGACTTGCCGGTATACTGCGTTGTACTTCTTCCGCGGAGTATTGTACGAAGAAACTGGCCTGTATCAACGTAGTTATTAGGTATGTAACTAACTAGGTACTTAAATATTTACAACCATCAGTGTCAAATGATAAATGGAAAAATGAAGCAAAATTATAGAACCACGAATAGAACCATGGATTCTTTGAAAAGAATTATGAAGACAGAAGAAAGTGTGAATGACTAACATAAATTTAAATAATTGTTATATTGTTTTAAATTTAATTTTATGATTCTGAGATGAATAGTAGCCGCCTATCAATTGAAAAATATAATACCTAACATGGAAATCTGAAATCAGAAGTCAATAATTCATAAATTTATATATTTTTGCAAAAGGATAATTTATATGAAAAAAGAAGAATTTAGATAACAAGAAGCAATTAATATAAATCTAATTCTGTATGTAAAAAGCAACTTTCTTACCAATCAACATCATGTACTAATTCCACGAGATGCGACAACGGCCGAGTTTCAGTCGCCACTGGGAATTCCACCTTTGGATACAAGCCGCTGGGGTCCACATCATAACCTGCCATGTATAATCTGGAAACAGTTAAATAGGTATAGTATCTTACTAACATTATAGGGTTATAGTTGGAGGACTACAGCTTCATACCAGATGAAGTTCTGAAGCTTATGCGGGCATTCTTCAGAAATCCCGCTGCGGGTGAGTAAGGCATTGAGTTAAGTACAAAAGAACCCAAGGTTTCACGTAAGTACTTTCGGATTTCGGTCCCCGCTATTTCATAATAATTACTTAATACGTAGCTACTAGCTGTATTTACTATACAGAAAGTAGTTGACATCAGAGAAAAAATCAAGCTTGATGTGCGATTGCGGGGTAAAACACTTAAGAAATCTAGTTAACAAAAAGATTCTTACTTTCCAATAGCCCCCAGTACATTGACAGCGTTGTCATCCTCTCGTCTCGTCAACACTACATGCTGACAGTTGGCAGGTAGCGACCGCTTGAGGATGGCCTGCAGCAGCCCGTGTGGAGCCACTTCCACTAGAACTGCGTCGGAAGGCACGAAGCGAAGCACGTCTTCAAAGAGGACGGGGCTCTGGGGATAATTCACAGTATAACAATAATAGTCAAATAGTAAAATTGGTCAGATGACATTGTCTGCGTAACGGGAAAGCGATGAATGAGGCTGGCACAGGACCGTAGTACGTGACGTGAAATAAAGGGAGGCCTATGTTGAGCAGTGGGCTAATACACTTAGGTAAAAGATTTAGAAGCAAGAAAGTTGATAGGTGTTCGAGTTAAAATCTCTTTAAGTATACCCAATGCTTGATCATCTGACAACCTGACGATCACTATAAATCAAGTTTTACAGTTAACAACGTAATTATATATGCAGGGCGGCTACTTTTACAAAGGTTTATTCAGAGGATAGTATTGGTAGGTATTATAGAGGTATACCTTAGTATTGGTAAAATATCATTTTATAGTTTCATTGCAATTCCAATATTATTCTTAAGATTATTTTAGGAAATAGCGATTTTAACTCCGTAAACTTGAAATTGACTTTGCTTACTTACCAGTAAGTTATTAGTATGATATTCAGCCGAGGAGTACATGCAGGTTGGCGCATTCCACTTGTTCTGAGGAACCGAAGAGGAGATCCAACGCTTGCTCCGCATTTTTGGCGTTGTTACTATTTCCTTGGTGTAGTTTAACAGTTTTGGTCCTAAAAAAATATTTTACTTAACTGTACTTTTATCTTAATCAGTTTAAACATTTGGGAGCTATATTGGTTAAAACACTTAGAAGTGAATGCAAGAATCCTGAATAATAACCATGCTAACTGCGCCTACTAGAGTTCCAAGTTAGAGGTAATTTCATCACCCATTCCATTGTCAACTCACCAGCTTCAGCGATGTATCTCGAATGGTACGCAATATTGGAGCACTTGACTTCTTTAGCGAAGATCCCCTGGGTCTTCAGAGTCAGGACGAACTGCGACACAACTTGTTCAGGCCCCGATATGGTGCAAGAGTTGGGGCCGTTGCGGCACGCCACCTCGATCTCGGGAGGGCACATTTTTGATATCTTAAAAAAATAAGGCATCATCCGATTATTATTAGCTTGCTGCACCCAGGAGCTCTGCTCTCGTGGAAATTTCATGATAAAAAGTAACACAATGATATCCAAATTTCATCAGATATCTAGATTTTGCGTAATCAAATCAACATTCAGTTGCGGAGTCAACTTTCACATCTACGGACACGGATCACGGACAAAACTTAAAAATCGACAAAGGAAGTGAACTAACTTGTTTGTAACCCACTCCAACAGCTGCCATAGAACCCCTGATGAATTGTGTCTCCTCTGACACCAGACCGCGGTAGTAAGACATCATGATCACCTCTTCGGCCGTAAGACAATCATCCGCATATGCGCAACCCAGTTCTCCCACGCTATGACCTGGTAAAAGTATTGGTAACTCATCATCTTCCGTCTAATTAATTCCAATGGGGTTCTTCAGTTTTACTTATTAGAGCATAATAATTTTTAAACTGGAAATTCCAGAGTGGTTAGAGCATTTGGAGGCCCGTGTCGGTTGACCATGCCACTGAAGCTTAATGAAGTCTTACCAATAATATTATCCGGGACAAGTCCCACTTGTTTGAGCACGTCTGTCAGGCCAATCTGGATCGCCGCTATACCGACAAAGGAGTGAAGGATGGAGTCGAAGATGCTCTCATCAGAACTCGTTACGATGCTGACGAGGTCCAAGCCTTTTGGCTCAAGCACTTTGTGGCAGCTAGAACCAAAACAACTTATTACCAGTTC